>JAHFZB010000128.1:0-159020 GCA_036884735.1 Huso huso
TTTACACACTGCTCTGTTGTCTCCCAGGGTGTTATCTAACAAAAGCAGTATATGCTGTGCTGCATAATGGATTATTTCCTGCATGCTCATCTGATGTCTGGGTTCCATATAGATCATAATCATATACATGGTTGATCTCGTGACGTGAGTTGGCGAAATTGTTAACCGAAGGTTTGATTAAGCTGCCAAGATGATGTGCATTTCTTAATCACATTAGAAAATGACACTCTGATCGTTGTTATTTCATCCAATTCACCTTAAGATAAATGTGCTCTGTTTTTAGTTAATAATACAAAACAATATCGTCTTGTTGTTTGCGAAACCGAGGATCGAACCGGGGACCTTTAGATCTTCAGTCTAGCATCCTCCCCAGCTGGGCTATTCGACACAGGCAGACTGTTTCAGATAACGTCTTTTGGCAATCAATGGCCTATGACCAGAAAGCGTTCAACAGCTCGGCAACACCATAATAGAATCCGATGCCTTTAAATGCGTTTGAAACTCTTAAGTTTTCTCCCAAATGCGATTCTCAACAAATGTTTTTGTATTCCTTCAGAGTAAGTCAAGGCAAACACTGGAACTGGCTGCCTGGTGGCGCTTGAACTATCTCCAACAAACGCTTAGCTCTAAAACGTGTACATTGAAGTCTATTAACATCTTTAACACACAATCATCTGTATTTCCAACCTTTGGTTAATCACAGATTCAATAAAGTATTTGTTTAAATATTAACAAAGATGTTTGAAGTTATGGCGTGTCTGAACAAGCAATAGAATATGGTGAGTGAAAGGACAGAAGCAAATAACAGGTTTATTGGCTCTGGTCTTGTATCATCACCCTGACTGCATCCGTGAAAGTGGCATTAATAAAAAGCGTCATTATGCAAAGTTCCCAATGTGAATCATAACATGTTAACTATTTACAATCTTAAACCTTCCCAAATGGTTAAAATACTTACTGAAAGGTTACGCTTTTATTTCACTATCTCATGCGAGAAGTATTAATATGACTTTATTACCCAACTGTGTCAATGAAGACTGGTCCAACAGTAATTTGGATTCACTTTAGTTTATTGCTGTATCAAATGAAACATAAAATGAATGTAATACAATAATCTCTGTTTGATAAGCTATACAATCAATATATTTATAGGCTAGGTGTATAAATAAATATCCGGAAACATTCAAATCCAAACGCATTAAAAATGAAATGGTGCGGAATAAAAGAAGTCGGCTGACCTCGTGATTTGAACGCAACCTTCTGATCTGGAGTCAGGCCAGCATACCGTTGCGACGAAGCCGGAACAATGCCAGCTTGTTATGCAATGCTAGAGTGCCTGGCAAGCATGCCAAACACATGGTAATGCGGCGCTGATAAAACTTTTCATTCACCAGGGTCATGGAAACAACCGACTCAATACTTGTTAAGCCAGCAGGGCTGAAGTTGTGGAAGATGTGTTTGGTCTCAACTTTAAAGTAAAAAACATAAAACAATGCGATTTGCTTTATAAATTTCATTATGGCAAAGCGTAGGCATAAACACAGTTGTACTGGCTGGGAATGGTCACGAATTGAGTACTTGGAAAGCAGCTATGCTGACCAATATATCCTGCTTGGGGAGAAAGCTGGCAGTACTGAGTGACACAGAGGCGGATTCTCTCGTAGCGTCTCCTCTGATGCAGCACACTGGCACAAGGGCTTTGATCATCTAATAGCGTGGCAGAATGCAATAATGTATTAGGTTGGTGCCGCAAAACTTATAAATACATGTGTATGTATTTGACTACGTATTCCTATGCCTGTGTTTATTTATTTATTTTCTGCGTATTAATTAGTATTGTGTGAATATTTTTGTTAGATAGTAATGTGAATATTTTATTTAGATCGTTTTTCTTTCATAATTTTCTGTTTGCTTTTGCACTGTGTTTTTGCTGTGTTGATTATTATTTGTCTATTTTGTTTTGGTGCAAATTGACAGTTAAATAATTAAAAGTATTTTTGTTTTGTTTATCACAAGCACTGAGCACCACGGACCTCAGGTTCCGCCCCAAACAATTGCAGTACCTGTACACACCTGGAATTAGAAGGGCTTTGAGGAATAAAAGGGTGAGACTAAGAGACTGGGGCATGGAACTGGGAGACCACCGGAATAGGAAGAGGGGCTTAGGAAATGGCGAAAATAAAGAGGACGAGATTAGACAGCAGTGGTTGGGGTTTTTTTACGGACAGTGTCCAGTTTCGTTTTGGTATTTTTTTCGTGGACTACTCAGGAGGACTGAACATTGATTGAAGACATTTGAAAAGAGGTACTGACAAGAACCTTTGCGTTAGTAGTTTATGTCGGGATATCAGGATCTCTGAGGACTTCAGCTGGCGCAGCACCCTATGGAGAGGGCTGCCCAACAGGCTGTCTGGACAGGAGCCTAGGAGGTCTGGACCAGAGAGTGGATGACGTATGGTTAGTGGTAAATACACATTAAAATGCATCTAACGCTCCAAAAATTAAACAATAATTCAAATAAACAAACTATGCAAAAAGAAAAACCAATCCAATTAAAATTCAAAAATCATAAGTGATAAATAACAAAATATTAACTTACATTATCTGCCCGTGACATTACCACCACTAGATCTTGAAAATTTGTATGCCACAAAATAATGAACAGTCATTCATTATTTTTGTATCCAGCCATCCTAAAGCCAAAGCAGTGGGTATGCTGTAATGATGCTGGGTAGTCAGTCTGTCGGACTGCACCTGAACCATCTTAAAAACAAGCCTCTAATAAAGCTAATTTGTGTGTTAGTAAAAATTGTTTTGATATACCGAGATAAATTTGAACTCCTAGCTGGACAATCAGAGGGGGCGAGGGCGGGCAGAGAAGGAGGGGAGCTGCTAGGCAACCGCTCGTGAACATTCCACTCAGCTGGGCAGTAGACCGTTAGGATTTAAAAATCTGAACGTTCGGCGACGTTGAAGCTTCGTTAAGTGTACACACCCGTTGGCATTTTGAATATAACCATTTTTAAATACTCAAATAGGACTGTTAAAAAAAAAAAAAAACATATTATTTTTTCAAAGTATCGTTATGTGGAATATTAAAATGTACTTGGCTTGATTCATGCCAAAGCTGCGATTCAGCCTTGTTGAAGCACCAGATCATCACGGTCCTCCACCACATTTCACAGTGGGTGCAGACACTGTGGCTTGTAGGCCTCTCAGGTCTCCGTCTAACCATTAGACGACCAGGTGTTGGGCAAAAAGCTGAAAATTGGACTCAGCTGGGGTGCTTCAGCAAGGCTGGAATCGGGCAGATTTGTCTTTTGTGAAGGACTCATGAATCAAGCCAAGTACAAAGGTTGTTCTGGAAGAAAACTTGCTTCCTTCTGCTCTGACAATATCAATGTGAAAGACTGGTGGAGGCATGAGGCATGGTTGTGCTTGAAAATCAGGGTTATTTCCACCGAAATATTGATTTCAATAATATTAAATATAATATTTTAAAAAATATTATAAAGATAAAGTAGTATACAGTTTAAACACATTAGAAGCTGTTCAAGGACGCACATTTTAATGACTAGTCAACCAGCTAAAAACCATTATTTGATTTTCCTGTCTTTATTTTTAACAAAGACAATAACGTTTGCAGACAGCATGTTAGTGTTCTGGTCAGCGAGAAGTACTGAATAACTGTTTGCACTGTTCCGTGTTTGTTTTCAGCTCATTGAAAGATGACATTCTACAATGACATTTATCCACTTTACCCTCAACAAAGGACGCCCTTCATCTTCAACCTCAGCCAGCTCATACTCATTCTGGTGTTTTTAGTCCTTGCTTGCAGTTTCCTTGTTATACTAACAGTCATTTCTAATGAGAAAATACTGTTTCCAGCTAAACCTACATATCATATACCACGATGCTAACAAATTTAAAAGTCCTTTTTTTTATTTTTTATTTACCATTTATAAAATGTCACAAACCACTCAGACTGTGTTTTCTTCCTCCACCCTCAAAAAAAAAAAGCAGAACGGGTCATCAATGATCAAGAACAGCTACAGTGAAGTTAATATTCAAGAGTCGCTTCACGCTTCAGAAGAAAACACTGTAACTCCTCATCATGGTTAGCAAGACCAGACACTTTAGAAACGCATTTCTTTAGAAACAAACTATAGAAATGATCCCTGAAAGTATAGTCTTAACAAATATGTGGGTAAAACAACTTCCTTCTCCCGGCATGTTTCACTGCAGTGATTTGTCTGATTCAGGTTCCTTTCTAGTATAACTTGTTCATAGTAATGTTAATAATTGCCAACCCGTTTCAAACACAAAATTCACATAATGAAATAACCACTCAATTAAAGTATAATGTAAAAAAAGAGAAGATAAAGTAATACCCAGGGTGCACCTCTCTATGAATAATTTAAAGAAACAACCAATCACCAATCTCTCTAGCTGGGGAGGTTTCATTCCCCGCCCACCTGCATAGTATTCAGGAGGAGGAAGGCTCTGGTCATTTCAAGGGTTTTGCTGCAAATGTGTTTCTTACCCTTTAAGTGCCGTTGTCCTAATCTGAGGCTCTTTTGTCATTTTTTGCAGATTTTTAACTGGCATCTTATTTGAATGTTCTTTTAACTCTATTGTTATCATAACTTCCTACAGATGTCAGGGAATGCCCAGTCCCTGACATTTCGGGCGCCTCCTTAAGACTCACCTCTTCAAAGAGCAAGAACTCCTCTGTTTGTATCCTGGGACACTATCACCCTTCAAAATGTGCTTTATTTTGCTCTTATCTGCCCCTATTTTACTGCATTTAATCCTGTACTTCAGAATACTGTAATCTGCCAAGTGTTTAACCTGTAGTAGGTTTGTATTTAATCACATCCTGATGTAACTATCACTATTTAATCATATCCTGATGTAACTATCACTATTATCTGCTGTATTATTGAATTGTGGTTTGTCACACTTGTGTTTGCTTGAACAAAAGTTATTGTATTTCTTGCTCTTATTGTATTACTTGTATTGTAACACTTGAAATGTATTTGCTTAAGATTGTAAGTCGCCTGGGCATCTGCTAAGAAATAAATAATAATAATAATAATAATAATAATAATAATAACTTACTCTAATTGTGTTAACCGTAACAGTTAAGTCTAGATGTAACGTATCAGATTACATAAACACACCTTGTGTTTAGATTTTTTTTTTTTTTAAATGTATGGGTCCTCTATGGGTAGAGACAGATAAGCTGCGTACCTGCTGTTTCTACTCATTAACATTTACGAAATACACACACTAAATTGAAATGTAAAATTTTAGAAAATCTACTTTGCCAACAGAAGAAAAAAAAGCTAGCAGAGAATGGTTTCGATCCATCGACCTCTGGGTTATGGGTCCAGCACGCTTCCGCTGCGCCACTCTGCTATGCCACTCTGCTACAGCTGCTGCAGTTGAGATGATCCGTTTTCTCCCAAATACGGTATACAAAGTATGCAACCTGCCCACTGATCACAAGCAGTTTTATCCCCCAGTTTCAGCTGCCAATTCCAATATTCAGTCTGTAAAGCATCTTAAATCGTGGAAAGCGCTCTTTGTTTAAAATTACACTGAAGACTTATTTTGTTCGACCAGGCTAATAATTGCAACACCAACGTCTGCTGTTCAACTAAACACAACACTCTCCAGTCTTCTGCAATCTGCTCATCACTACATGGCCACACCTTAGCCCCAGCGACCAAATCTTCATTTACCACTGGATGGAAAACATTTACAACTTTCTGCACTCAAATCAAAATACATCCCATTCGATTTAATGAACAGCGGATTGTAGCCTCCATCGCCCATGCAAGGGATTCTCTTCACTTAGCCCCCTACCGTTAAAACATCTCTGGAATTCAGTATTTCTGCCGCCTCGTCTCCATCCCTTCTCCAACACTCCTATCCATCCCATCAGTTTGTTGACACTCAGAGAGATCCTCAAGAGCCTCCCCTCCCTGCTGCTCCCTCCTGGCTCCCTATATCAATAGACATCCTTCACTCTTTAATCTCTACCCTCAGAAAAGGCTGCTCTGTCTATTCAATGACCTGACCATGGAAGTACTATGTTTAACTGCTCTTGTGAAGCACTTCCTCTGCAGGACTCCTGAAGGAACAGAGTGCACCCTGTGAATTTCCCATGACAGCATCAGTGATTTACCGATTTAAAAAAAAGGCAACAGTTACCAGGACATCAAGGGGAATACAATGAATAGACTTGGAGTGTTAAGCCATTTAAACCATAAGGTCTTGTGAACCATTCCATGCACCCAGATACTGGCCAGCTGTAGTAATTTTACTACAGAATACTACACCTTGATAAAAAAAAAAAGTTAACCATGCCCAGTGTTAAACATGGTGGAGGTTGTGTGATGGTCCACAAGTTTCACAGCCCGGTCCCAGAAGCAGACCCCAACCCGCGGCAAGTTCCTCCTTTCAATCAGCTGGTGTTCCATTAAACTCCACACTCTTTAGCCTCCCGAGTCGGCCTGCAGCTTCAGGGAGCATTGCCTTCGCCCCTTCCACTTGCTCTTCTTATTCTACTGCCTGGTCTTTCTTCACCACATTCTGTGCCCAGATTCGTATCTCTCTCACCTCCTATAACCTTCAGCACCTCCTTGCCTTTATGACAGACCTCAGGCTATCCTTAACCTGGCTCCCCTTCCTCCATCAGGAATTATCTCTCAGGTATACAGCACCAGTTCCTCCTCCGTTCCCCACCCAGCAGTCGAAGGATGCTGCCTGACCCAGCAGAAAGTGTTTATATCTAATCCTTTGCTCTTCTTGTGTCTCCCTCTACATCACCTAGCGGCCAGAGCATGCTGCCTGACCCGACGAGAAGGGAAAACTCTTCCCCCCCTATCTTGTCCTGCTATCAGTATTCAACCTCAATGTTACTAAGCACCATTCCCAAACTCCAGCCCTCAATCTCGCCATCCCTCTCAAACTCCTCTCACTCTTAAACTCTCAAATGTCTCGCCCCTCTCAAGCCTTCTAAGCAACCGGAGAAATCATTCTTAATATCTGACTCCCAATTTTCGCCTCTCAAGCCCTAGGCAACCAGTGAAATATTAGTCAAGGCCTATTTAAAATGTTCTTATGTTCTCTAGAAATGACCCTTTCAAATATAGACTTAACTTTTATTGGCAGACCGTCGGCACCAACTGGCAAGCTCTACTTCATATGATACAATGACTGGGCAACAACGAGGTGTTACATTAACAATACAAACTAACTTGAGACAGCCAAGCCGTTAAAGCATACCTTAAGTTTGTCGTGTGATACAAAAGCAAGTTTTGGCATTTTTGCATTGCCTGCCTCGTCAAACAAGCTCGAGCCACAGCACACAGCGCTGCTGCATCGGGACACAGAGGTGGATTTTAAAGCGACTGAATCAACGAGCTGAGACTACTTTTTGAAGAAATTGAAAACATACCTCTAGTCGAAATATTTGCTATTTAGTTAATTAATTTATTTTTTGAATTTGCAAATGGCAGACTACATTGCCAATGAGACAATCTGAATTGCTTATATTAAGCTGCGATGTAGCCTATGAGAATCACGGGCATGATTCAAGGGGAATTAGCTCAAATGGTAGAGCGCTCGCTTAGCATGCGAGAAGTAGCAGGATCGATGCCCGCATTCTCCAAATAGTTTTAATGTATCTGCGTATTTAGTCCCAACGCATTATGGAGATAATTACAAAGTGTGACAATTCTTTGTAACAGAGACGCCCGCCCTACATGTGTATTTTAAAGCAAAGTCTCCTAATTTGTAATATTCCCCAGACTGACAAACTGCAGTGCGCCCTCCATCGTATGCCTTCCGAGAAGCACAAAGGGAGATTTTTTATATTTTTTGTAGCGATGAAAGAATTTGTGTTATTTGGGAATAAATATAAATGGCTTGGTTTGCTTGCATTGGTTTGAATACATGTAATTGTGATTACAGACTTTCCTGCCCAGTGTTGCTTTCTTCTTAGATGTGGTCTCAGATTCAGCTGAGCAGGATGGTCTCTGTGGCGCAATCGGTTAGTGCGTTCAGCTGTTAAACGAAAGGTTGGTGGTTCAAGCTCACCCACGGACAGTGCTTTATGCATTTCTTAATCACATTAGAAAATGGCACTCTGTTATGTTATTATTTCCTCCAATTACACTGTAGAAGAAAATGTGTTTTGTTTTTTAGTTAAAAATAATATAAAACAAAAAAATTCTTGCTGTTTGCCGAAACCCGGGATCGAACCAGGGACCTTTAGATCTTCAGTCTAACGCTCTCCCAACTGAGCTATTTTGGCTTGACAAGCCTCCTTTCTCGAGATAACATTCTTTTTTAGAAAAGTTGTAATATAATTAAGTACATTTCTAAACAATCCGATAGTAACATATATAATCTCAAAGCGCTATAATTTATTTCAGCTCTTATGAAAGACAAGTATCCTTGCGCATTATATCATCCTTGATTGCTAAATGTAATATTAATTAATTGTGTATTTGTAATTAAGAAATGCAGCTACCTTATAATTATTTATGAAAGATTATAAAAATCAAACACTGCTACCAACTCCTGTGTGGAATTTCATAGAAAATTGCACTAATAATTTAGAAGCTTTATTCCTATATTTTTAATGGTAATACTGACAATCCTTTATCAAGTTCACTGTACCTGTGTATTTGCATGGTCCAGTATAAGAAGGTATGATTTTTCTGGAGTTCTTGGTCGCTCAGTTCAGCACCAGTCATCAGAGCTGAAAAACAACAGCAATAGATACCTGGTATGGTAACTGGACCACATATCATTTATATCAACTGACTGTTTTCCTCCAAATATAATAATGCCAGTATTTGATATGTGTATACTAAAACATTCATTATATAGCACCCAAGTTCAAATCACACCATCAGTTATAAAAATGCATTGTAATAGATAATGAAATTAGCACTGAAAGGGAGACCTATAAAGTAGTTATAATGTGAAGATCATTATTTTTATAAGCATTGATTCAAATTTACATGGTTGAACCTTCTGGGGCGATACCAGCTTATGGATTACTTTGTATCAGTCAGGTTGAGCCTGTCATCAGCCTTTCATCTAAACAAGGGTTCCATCTGAACCTGAAAAAAGAGCATTTGTGACAGAATAGCAAGGTTGCAGTTAAACAAAAGACTTAAATTAAACAAATAGCCTAAACACAAAATAGTCACAATGGCCAAATAAAAGGTTTCTACACAAAACAACAAGAAATCAAAAGGGGTTCACTGGGTGAAAACAAATAAACACTACTATACAATGACAAAAGGACTTATTGTTGAAAAAAAGAGATTATTTAAAAAAAAAAAGCATGGAGTACCCATGTTCACATTTTTTAAGAATTGCTTTCAAAACAAGATCATTTTTCAATGAAACTAAATTGGACTTAAAAACCTAAAGTTAAATACAGTACTATAACGTTCATGGATACATAATTAAAAATAAATGATAGAAAAACACAATGTATCCTATACTATCAATGTACAATGCACTATTCTGGTACTATAATGCAGTACCACCATGATAATACGATTGTGCTTTTTATTTCTAAGAAGTATCCTGGTATCTACAGTATAATGCAACACTATACCACGGTACTATATGGTACTATTTATTTTACCATGGTACGATTTCTGTTGTCCCGGATACAAGTATTACAGCACCATTATAACGGACAAATATATTAAATATAATTGCGCTTTGGATAAAACAGTCCCTCAAACAAGTTTCTAGCTGTTGTAAATATTACATTTTTTAACACTCAGAACTGACACCTATTGTAAAAATGTCAATCGTGTATTTTTATTGATAATATTACAAAACACAGAGTTTACTATCCGCGCATTTCTACAGCTGACATTTGTAATACGAACATATATTATTATTGGCATTTTTTTTTTTAATTTTTGGTGACTATACCGTACAGTACTAGTGACAATTAAAATAATACTGTAATAAAATTCTTCCTTCAGATGATTGTATTTCGAAATAAACCAAAAGTCTTCACGATTCAATAATCTCCCGCCGTTGAGAACGCGCAGGATTCTTGGGAGTTCTACGAGATCTGATTGGATAATTCCGTCACTTCATTCTTGGTAGCTCTGCGAAATCTGATTGGCTCGCTCCTGGTCAATTCTTGGTAGTGACACGGGCTATGATTGGTCAAAGCTACCAAGATATTCCCAAGATTGCAGATCGGGTGGGAGGGAGAGCTGGCCGGGCTGGGGAGCGCACAGAAATGCACAGCTGAACAGAACACCCCCCCTCAGACATGTGCTGTCTATTCACGGAACACACCACTGAACCAGTTAGTTCAGATGAGCGCTGGATACACAAGAAACAATTTGACAATTTCACAAATAAACCCGTTTGTGTTCAAACCTATGAGAGGTGGAATGTAACAAAAATGTGAACTGCAAAAGCCAGAGCGTCAAACATCAACGACAAAGTTCAACATTTGAATTGAAATAACAGCTGTCAAATAGACAAAGCTCAACACTCGAAGATAATATGCCAAATTGAAAATGCTCAACACACTAATTGAATGAATTATACATAAAATAATGAATGTAATTAAGCTCAATAATTGAAATGGGAACTTCAAATCTTAAATAAATTGATTACAATTCAAATTTCCAGCACGCCATCCGATTTGTGTTTAGTCTGTTCTAAATCAATACTGCGCGTTGTATTTCAGGTTAAGCGCTGTGCTTTCCATTTGCCACTTGGTCATTCTATTCCCCGGGACTGCCCCTGTCATGGCAAATCTGACATGCGAAAGAGATGCTTTGCACTGTTTCTTAAATCAAGTGGCCTCAAATAAATTGTCTACATTAATGTCTGCTTAGCCTACCTGTCAGTCTGGTGAAATTGTAAAATGTGTAATTGACTTGTGGATGTTCACATCAGAACTCGAGCTGTCATTCTCGTCCCCTCAAACTGGCGCAGGCAACACATCTGCCTGGATTCCTGCATGATATAAATGTGTTTCTTCATTTGCGCGGCCTGCTTTTTATTATTCATTGGGGTTTGTTTACTACATGCCTCCATAGCTGAGCCTTTAATCAGACAGTCCTTGTAGGTGACAGTCCAGTTTGATCCGCACGTACTTCTGCCAAACTTAAATTCAAAGTACAATCTTCTAAATTGGTTATTATTATTATTATTATTATTATTATTATTATTATTATTATTATTATTATTATTATTTTAATTAACGTACTGATTTAAAATTAGAGGACTAATATGAAAGAGGTGCGTGCATCAATTGCAGCTAATCAGCTCCCATTAGCACCTGAACCTCTTTATAAACCCATTGCGCACTAAGGAACACCAAACTCAACTACTGGCGGGTTTGTTTTTATTATTATTATTTCTTTATAACGGAGAAATACGTTCACGGTCGGGGCTGCCTTAGATTTAATGATGCCGTGTTGTCTTAGATTTGGGTAATTGTTGATCTTTTCTCTACTTTAGAAACGTTTATTTTATTGTGTGTTTCTCACTAGCGTTTTTTTTTCCAATGCAGAATAACATTGCTGTTAGCAGTGTTAGTCACTGAAGTTTGGATGCAGAACCCCCCTCTAGGTACGATAACGGTCGCTTCAGCAGAGCTGTCCTTTTAGCTTCCTGTTTATTTGCTGGTTGTGTGTTTTCAAGTATCGTTGTCTTCTGCAGGCTCGGTGAGGACAGAATGTCAAGGGAGTGTTATGATGATGATGTTGGATAAGTCTTTTGTTGGAAAGTATTTTCGCATCAATGTGATTGGTGAGTGATCATTTTTCTTGAATGGAAAGCTTTTGATGTACAAAGCCTGTTGACTCGTAATGTAATAACCTGAATTAAGTACAGAGCACTCCTGCGCTGTATGGCAGCAACCAGGCTTTGTTTTTGTAAAATGCAGGGTATGAAACTCTTGCGTTGGTTTCAAAAGCATGTTGCTGTTCACACTAAATAGACCTGTGCTGCTACAACCTTAGTCAGATTTGTTTACTGCAAGTGCGCAGAAATAGAAATCATTTACTCTAAACCTACTGTTCAGAACGAGCGTATAATTCTACTAATATAAATAGTTTTAACAAAATTTCAATTTAGATGGAACGGGGCGGTGGGGGTGTTCACTTTGTTATATCTCTACCTTGCTTGATCACGTGTACGGTTTCTTAAAAGGCCAACTGAATTTCTTTCCATAGACAATAAGGGGGTGCTTGTGTCCCTCTCTCCAAGACTGGCTGCACAGTGTGGATATAGCTTAACCGTTGACTTCTTGGGAAATGCCAAGTTCCTTGCTTCTGTGCTGAGCTGCTTTGCTCAGAACACAGTGAGTCCTCATTTTATTTCTTGTAAACTTGTTTCTAATGGTGACATGCTGGGACTAACTTTAGCCTTTGTTTCCAGAATGATGAGACCTACAAGCTGACAGTACAAATCAGTGTCTTCTCAAACAGTGCTATGACTTCAGCTTCCTCCTATGTTCAGAGCATGACATGCCGCTATTCTCCATGGGCAGAGAGGGAGATTCTGTGTGAAAGAAACTACATGGAGGTAAGGGCTGTCAGGATGTGATAATGCTGTTCAGTATAACTTGTTGGGTTGTGTGGGTATTTTAATTGTCACTACAGAAGTGCTTCACTCATGACTAATGTGAATTCTCTTTAGGTTTCTGTGAGAAGAGGGGTGCCACTTATTGAGCCAAACTTTGTTCAAGATGATCCTGATTGGTCCCTTGCATACCCTGAGGTAGAATCATGTGACTTTGCATTTGCTTCATTCATGTCCCCTTGGTCTTGCCTATTGAAGTCTACTCTACTGTCTCATCTAGAGGAAGCAAAATCTAACGGCCCCCTTAACTTTAACCTGTCTCCCACTTGGGTGGCCATATATGAATTGTGTGACATTTAAGGCATTGGCTTTGCATACATGTATTCTGTGATTGCTTTGATAGAAATTGATTGGAGAAATTAACCCTTTCTTGTTGGTGTAAGCCTTGTATTTCAACCACTGAGGTAGTGGCTTCATATGTGCAGGGCTATAAATCCTTCATGATAAATGTGTCCTGATTTACTTTTTTGAGGACTGCTGCATAGGAGCAATATAGGTGTCCTAAAGTTTGGTACACTGATGTATTAAGGTCCAGTACAAATAAATGGCTGTAAACTCTGCCTGTATCGGATCCAGATAACATGCTTTCACATAGGCTTTCGTACGAAGTTGCATTTGAGGATTTACTCTGTTCCCTTAGATACCCGCTGAACCTAGAACTGTTTCAGTGATGTGTCATTAAACTTTCAACTTTCAGTTTTAGTTCCTGTTTATTTAAACATGACATCTGTTATGACAAATCCTTTAGACTGGGGATGCTTTGTGTTCAAACTCCCTAATCTAATGAGATTTTTTTTTTTCTGCTAGGCAACTGCTGCTGACAACAGCATCTGGAAAATTGTGTTCCATCTCCCAGCAAATAAAAACAACCAACTGTTGCTCAGGGCATGACAAATGGCTATGGCATAAACACTACACCAACTCGAATTCTGGTTAGAGCTGCATACAACTCCACAGAAAGCCAGCCTCAGGTGGTAAGTAGTCTTCATTGTTGTCTAGTACAGTATATCCAGACTATGAAGGTAGATTTAGTCTTGCTTTTATTTTAGTAAAAGTTCCCCCTCCTCTCCAACAGATCCAAACTGTACCAATGGCTGTGCTAAGATCAACCACCTTTTATAAGCAAAGATGGATGGTCATGATGGTGGACACTGCAGTTACATGTCCTACTGGTGAGTAAGCTTATGGAGGGCAATGGTGCTCAAGAACTGTTCTAGGTTTATGTGAAGTGTGAATTTTCTATATCAAGTCTATGTGTTCCTTTCTGTCAGATGGAACAGCCTTCACAGAACAGATGATTACATGGAATGTTCCCCGTGTTCTACCTCCTCTTGTTCCGACACCACAAATTACTACCCTTGATGTTCAAATGGGAGTTGATGGCCGCAAGCTTGACCCTGCAACGATTCATAATAGAGATTATAAACTGGATGTTGGTCCCCAGCTAATCACTGTAAAAATTCCTGTGGGAGCTGATGGTGGATATTACAAGGTATGTAGAAGTTCAACATCTTCTAAATCCTTCTCATTTTAAAGCTTTCCTCCTAAGATGCTTCTGTGCTTTCAGAGCCATGTATTGGACAACACCTATGTGATCTCTTACTCTATTGAACCAATGCTGGAGCATACCTGGCAAGATGGGCCTGAGAAGACCAAGTACACAGTACTTCATCCAATAACCACTCCTTTCATGCCTCGGCCACCAGTTGTCACAAACAGTATGTAGAACATGTCCACATGCAGTAAATCAAAGGGATTTGTTGCAGTGCTCCACTTCATATCCATCATTTTAACTGCATGCTTTAATTTCAGACACTGTTCCTAAAGCCAGAGTGTTCAATGTGACCCTGGGGACATTCCTGCCTGATGTGGAGCTGGTCAAAATTTATAGTTGGACCAGAGACGTTAACTGTGCCAGAAGCCAACCTAAAAGGTTATAATGTCCAGGAGCATGTCTTTCCCAATGGATCAAAGACCTACACTCTCCAGGTGCCATTTGAGGACCCCAATGTGAAGCAAAAGGTAACATCCCACCTGTTCAACCATCCAATTGCCCTTTGAAAACACTTGCTTCCTGTGGACGTGTTGCTTGCTGTCTGACTTTGGGTTTAATCCTACAAACCTTTGCTCTTCTTTCAGGTAACTCCTCCAGACACCAGAACCTACATTCTGCCCCTGACCTACTTGCTGAATATAGTGCCAGAGAATACACCCTTTACTCATCCTGCTGTAGTCGAAGCCATTCTCAAAGACATCAGTAAGTGCCTGACTATTTGGTCTACAACTACCCTTTTCTAACCAATCCAGTCCATTGCCCTGACAACTGCTCTTCCTCTTGCAGTTCCACCTACAGTAACTGGCTACTGTGATGGTGCTGCATTCTATACCATGGTAACATATGGCAACATGGGTCGCAACTGGATTCCTTTTGTGGGCTCAAGAGAACTTGGTGGAAGTCTGCTTGCCCTGTACAATTATAATGCCAACTCTACCAATTTCTGGATGACTGTCCCATACAATTCAGTTGATGCCACATATGAAGTAAGTGATGGAACTTTAAAATGTGTTTAGCTGTTTTGGGTTCAACACATTACTGACCTGATGTATTGTCTCTGTAGGTGATCAGTTCTTCAGGCATCAGAAGCAGACTTGACTTGACCTTGAAGGATATTGGGACCATGGTTGTGGTGGCTGACTTCTCCCTGTCCTACAGTTTCCCTACAAAGATGATTGGTAACTCTCCTGCAAACAACGCATTCTTTAGAATAGCTGCTTTTGAGATTGGTACAAGGCTGCATGAAGTGATATTGAAGCTATAATCTGTTTCCTTAACCTGGCTCCAAATGCTGTGTTTCAGATTGCTTCACCAATGGAACTATGGCAGCTCTTGCTGTGAAAGTGGAATCTGTCCCCAGCTTGTCTCCAAGTCAACTAACTCTAAGGGATCCAAGTTGCCGGCCTCTTCAGTCTGATGCTATCAATGCGGTTTTCTACTTCAATGTCAACTCCTGTGGCACAACTAGAAGGGTATTGACCACATTAAACCATATTTTGAGGAGGTTCAACATATTGACAAGTTGGCCACAACACCCCTGGATCAATCTGGGGAGCCATGGTGACCTGTGTTTCTATCCGCTGAATTACTTGCATGAATTGTGGACATCTGAAGGATGCCACCTTTGTATTGAACTGCTTGTCCAGTTGACAAAGGTGTTGTGACACATGACTGACTTGGTTATGGCATTGCATGTGCTGCCTAGAGACCTTTTGGGTCAATGGCATTGAACTGGAAGGGCGTACTAACTGGGGATGATCCGTGGTGAGGCCGGGACTAAACTAATACATGAGTTAATACCAATTGCAGCTCAAGAGTCACCAGCTGTGTATTCAAAATGTATTTGCAACAAATCCAAAATAACTGCTGTTGCCCTCCTAGAGGTTACTAAAAAACAATACCATATTAGTCTAGCAGTTTCTGTAGACAGACTTGTGGTATCATACTAACTGTAACAATCATGAGGTCCCAAAAAGTGTTCAATTATAAAATTGCAATATTCATTACCAATGATTTTTTTTTACCAATGTTAGTACACAGCTGGGGATGATCCTGAGTACCATAAGGGCAGCAGTGTGGAGTAGTGGTTAGGGCTCTTTTTTGGGTTTTGGAGGAATTGTGAGCAAGGAATTACCTAGATTGCTCCAGTAAAAACCCAGCTGTATAAATGGGTAATTGTATGTAAAAAAGTATATATCTTGGGATGATCCTGGATACCTAGAAATAAATAATATCAGCTAGTCTGCAACTTGGTATGCAGCTCCATACTAAATCTAAAGTTCATTGAAACCTGGGCCTTTTGATTTCTCTTCCAGTTTGACAACAACCTCCTGACTTATGAGAATGAAGTGCTGTTCACATCTTACTGGTAAGGATTGCAATCAAATTGAGTATCCTTGTGGTTGAGGCTGAAACTCTGCTAACCCCATCTCCTCTTTCCAGGTTGAGAGTTGCCTGTCACTATCTGGTCAATGACACCAAGGTAGTGCAGTTCTTGTACCAGAATAATCCTGCACCTGTAGTCCAGCCTGGCTTGGGGGACCTTGCGGTCATCATGCGGCTTGCATTGGGTAGGACTTGGTAATTGAAATAATAAATGCTCTAGTAGCGTGTTTCCACCTATAAAATTCTCCCTTGCATCTCTGCAGATTCAACCTACAATGACTTCTATGGAGCTCAGGATTACCCTGTTGTGAAGTACTTGCGAAGACCCTTGTATTTTGAGGTAGAGCTCCTGTACAGCAGGGATCCACAGGCTGAATTGTTTTTGGAGAACTGCTGGGCAACCTATTCTGCTGACAGGAATAGCTCTCCAAAGTGGGATGTTGTTGTGGACAGGTAAGATGCTGGAATATGATATTGCTGCTACAAAACCTAGGAATTGGAGTTGTGGCTGATGTGCTCCTGACCTACTTTCTCTTTCTAGCTGTGAGAACTCTGCAGATGAATACTTGACCATCTTTCACCCAGTCTCCAGCAATGCAAGAGTGCTGTTCCTTCCCATCTGAAGAGGTTTGAAGTGAAGATGTTTTCCTTCAAGCGGCCGGGATGCACTGAAAGGACAGGTAAAAGTGGAGTGTTGGGATGGGGATCTTGTACCACAATGCATGGTTTGGATTGCTTTGCAAGCAGCAAATAGTCACTGTTCTCAAATCTTTAGTGAGTTGGAATGAAAACATATAACTGCACTTTTGCAAGAAACACTTACTATGATGCAATATTTGTTTTTCAATTCAGTAATCCTCATTGGATGATGGTCCTGCCTGATCTATTGATGCTTGTTTTACTTGACAAGGTGTACTGTCTTTCAGATTTACTTCCACTGCAGTGTTGTGATATGTGATTCAAACCGGCCATCAGACAGCCTCTGTAGCAGACGGTGCATTCCAGGAAAACAGAGGCTTGGTAAGAGCTCTGTCTGTTGGGGGGAGGGGGACATTTTGCATGCATTTTTTGTCCATTTGTTTTGATGGACTCCTCCTAATTCCTCCTGTAGGTCGCAGTGCTGAAGGGATGGATGGTGGTGCAGTAAAGGCATTTGTGTCTTCTGGCCCAATTGAGCTGAAGAGAGATGGATCCCTTCACTTTATGCCTAGAAGCGGTAATATGCATGATGTGAACACAATTGCAGTTCAAGTAAAATATATAACCATCTCTTTATATTCCACTAACTATTTCTTTCTTCTTTTGCAGGCCAATTCAATGTGTGGTCCCTTCTGGGAGCTGCAATGGGTGTGTGTTCAGTGGTTGTCTTTGTAGCTGGAGTTGTATATTTTTGGAAAATGCCCAAAAGTGTGTATTGATAAATAAAAATCTTGCTTGTAAAGACTGTTTTGGTTTGTTTTATTTATTTTTTTTTTTGGTGGGTGCTTGCCTAATTCTACATGGATTATATATTGGTGAGTGTTGGAATGGCCATGTTAATGGGATTCTTTCCTCTTACTGCATTGAATGCTTTGCTTGTTTCCTGATCAGGCCATTCTCAATATGGTGTGTTACTCAAGGACTCTTCACTAATTCACTGTGTGAACCCGGGGGCAAGACTTTCCTTCTCCATTGAACTGTAAACCCTTTTTTTTTTTTTTTTTTTGTTCCTTTTGCTTTGAACACTTTAGTATGCAAGTTTATATATATATCAAAACCTTATATATAGGATCAAACCTTGTTCTAGCATCACAAAGTGTGTAGATTTATATGGGCTGACTGTTTTTTTTTTTTTTTTTTTTTTGAATACAAGTTTGTATTCATTTTGTTCACTGAGGTTAATACGTCTTTTACTGGAAGTGGTCCCTGGTGAGATCTCCAATAAGGTATTAGTTTAACTTTTTCAGTTTTAACACTGTGTACAAATGAGTTTGTTTTGTTACTGGTTAAACAAACAACTACTTGGCAACATGTTCTCTTCATGTTTGTTTTGACTGTGGTTTATATAGTCTGTTACTGGTTAAACTCATTTTACGAAACACGTTCCATAACAAACTGGTATACCCGATGCGGGGAATCTTTAGATCCACGCACCAGTCCGAACCAGAAGTTCCATTCTTTGAGCTGTTTGGCAAAACAGGAGTACATATATACATATATATATTATAATATAGAGAAAGAGCTGAGTTATTGGAACTGAATTCACTACACCCGCTGGCAACCCCTTGTGTTTATATTATATAGAGGACGCTGAGTTTGATGCAAGACTCGAGCAGCCACATTCATATTATTAAACCTGCTCGCAGACTCTCTGGCGTCGTCACTCTGAGTGCTCTTTAAAACAAACTGGGTTTGTATTTATATTCATGTTGGGATAATCAGAGATGATTATCGGCTGCCCGTCTGTAGTACTACCGGAGATTTTAATTGCACAGTTTGTACCGCTCTGTGCAGCGCCGTCCCGTTTGTAACACGGTACGTGAACTGCATTCTGCTAAACAAAACATCACAGCAGCAGCAGCTCCATCTACTGGACAAAACCCAGACATACACGTTGAAACAATGATCCAGTTCAATATCTACAAAGCCTAAACAACAAACTATTAGCGAAGCCCCGAAAAAGAAAATATTATACAAAACGGTTTAAAATCAAATGTTTAATTGTTAATCTAACCATTTTTAGTTACTGTGGAACTACTTCTCTCAGTGGAAGGTGACACAAATAAAAATTATTAAAATAAGGTTTAAAGTCTTCTTTATTTACCAACAACAACACACTCATAGACCCATTTAATAATAGCAATAATCCACTCCAGGGTCTGTGTGTTATCATGAGATATATCACCACTTCCTGGGCGGTTGAAGAACTCGACTTCGTCTAGTGCCTCCCAACGCACCCAAGGCGTGGTGATATTACCTCATGATAACACACACACCCTGTCGTGTATTACTGCTTCATTAATGTAGTCATTAGGTTTATATGTCACATTCCTTTGTTGTCACTGTATTGATTTAGATATTCGGGTTGGATACCTCGGAAGCCAGCGGAACTCCAGCGTTTCTCCGACAACCACTGATAACCCCTCCCGTGATGATCGGCGCTGCCATGACAACCCATGACATCACCCGCACAAGTTACAACACGGCGAGTCATTTTTTGTAGCACAGTATTAACGTGTTATTGTTTTCACAAAATAACATCAATAAGATTATCAGATCACCTGCTAGTGTGTACTAAACAAAACCTCAAATATCAGTGAATTGATACAGAGACAAGCCGTGACACCAGCAAGAGGTTAAAATGAAATTAATAAATAAATTACGACATGAAACAAAAATACATGTGGGTGTATTTTAATAAAAAAATCCATGCATCCATATTTATTGATTATAATCTCACAGCTAATTATTTACAAATGATCAATTTCTATATTTCTCGGAGTGCTAATGTGGTGTTATAGTTTAATATATTAATGGATTTTAGAAATCATCTATCTTAGTCTGCCCCTCAAACAGTTTTAAATATAATTTAGATTTAAATGGCAGGTAGTATATAAATCAATTTCTAAAACAGGTCGCATTTTGTAATTTAAATAGGCCTACGTATGAGCTACCAAAACGTATTTTTGTTTCATGTCGTTATTAATGTATTTACTTATTTATTTGGTTAAACTTGAATCCAGCCTTACATTTTAACTTCTTGAAGTTACCACAGCGTGTCTATGTATGAATTACTGACGAGTAATATTTGTGATTTGATTACTCTAGCAGATGAACTGATAATGTATGGATGTTATTTTGTGAAAACAATACAATATTAAAAAAAAGAAATACTACAACATTTAATAAATAAATAAATTATACACCAAACTGTAGCACATTTGTTTAGTCTTAATATCATAACAAATATACTTATTATAAATACGCACTTCTTTTTATTTGTTGGAAAACGGTCTGGAACTGAAGTAAAGTTTTTTTTTAATACAGTGCTATTTGAGTATTTAAAATATGGACATCTTCAAAATTAAAATGCCAGCAACGGTGTGTTAATTTAACGAAGCGCCTGACGCCGCTCGGAACGTTCGCATTTTTAAATCCTAACGGTCTCTGCTCAGCTGAGTGGAATGTTCACGAGCCGGTTGCCTAGCAGCGTCTCCCCCTCCTTCTCTGCCCCGCCCTCTCGCCCTCTCTCGTTGCTCCAGCTAGGAGTTCAAATTTAGCTTCGTTATATTAACGCAATTCTTTACTAACTTTTACAAATTAGCTTATTAGGGGCTTCGTGTTTTTAAGATGGTTCAGGTGCAGTCCGGACAGACTGACTGGAGCATCATTACAGTATACCGCACTGCGCTCAGCTTTGTGTGGCGGCTGATACACAAAATAATGAACGACTGTTTAATGCTAAATATGTATCTGGTATTCTAAGTATTATCTACAATTAATAATTCAGCTCTATTCATATTCAGAATGTAATACAGTATTAAGACAGGGTCCAGTATTAGAAATAAATAAACATGCTTTAAGAGAAACAGCAGTGATGTTTATTGACCATTCCCATACATTCTCTATATGTTTCTACATTGTGGTTGCACAGGGACAAGGGACTCAGTGATGTTAAAAAAAAAAAAAAAAAAATACAGCCTACAATTAACCAATATAGAAAGGAAGGTGGGGAGAAATGTATTGCCTGTGTGCAGTACCTTACACTTTTCTCTATTAAATGTCATTTGCCATGTGTCTGCCCAGTTCTGAATGCTGTCTAGATAATTTTGAATGACCTTTGCTGCTGCATCCAGGGTGACTTATAGTCGTAAACCAAAATACATTTCAAGAATCACAGTACAAGTATTAATACAATTAAGAGCAAGATAAATACAATGACTTTGGTTCTAGCAAGTACAAGTATGACAAAATACAATTCAATAACGGAGCAGATAACAGTGTCAGTTATAGTTACATCAGGATATAATTAAATACAAAATACTACAGATTAAATAACACTTGACAGATTAGAGTACTCTAAAGTACAGGATTAGATGCAGTAAAATAGGGGGCAGCAAGTAAAGCACATTTAAGGAAGAGTGATAAGTGTCCAGAGGGAAAAACAGAGGAGTTCTACAGGTGCTGTCTGAAGAGGTGAGTCTTGAGGAGGCGCCGGAAGGTGGCCAGGGACTGGGCAGTCCTGACATCTGTAGGAAGGTCATTCCACCACTGCAGGGCGAGGGTGGAGAAGGAGCGGGTTCTAGAGGCAGGGGAGCATAGAGGAGGTAGAGACAGTCCTCTAGTGCAGGAGGAGGCGGAGAGGTCGAGTGGAGGTGTAGGGGAGATGAGGGTCTGGAGGTAGCTGGGTGCAGTCTGGTCAAGGCATCTGTAGGCTAGTACAAGAGTCTTGAAATGGATGCGGCGGTGATCGGGAGCCAGTGGAGTGGCGGAGTAGTGGAGTTGCGTGGGAGAAGCGAGGCAGAGAGAACACCAGGCGAGCAGCGGAGTTTTGGATGAGCTGGGGCGGACAGGTGGCGGACAGGGAGGCCAGCCAGGAGGAGTTGCAGTTGTCTAGGTGGGAGAGTACCAGGGCCTGGACCAGGAGCTGGGTGGCGTAGTTGGTGAGGAAGGGTCGGATTCTTCATATGTTGCTCAGGAAGAATCGGCAAGTGTGTGCCTGAGTGGAAATGTGCTGGGAATAAGAGAGGCAGGGGTCCAGGGTGACTCCGAGTTTCTTAGCTGAGGAGGAGGGAGAGAGTGTGGTAGATTCCAGAGGAATGGAGATAGAGAGATCAGAGGAGGAGGAGGAGGGAAAGAAAAGGAGGTCAGATTTAGAGAGGTCAGATTTAGAGAGAATCTGAGCATCATCAGCATAGAAATGGTGTGAGAAACCATAGGATGTGATGAGGGGGCTCAGGGTGGGTGGGTGAGAGAAAAGGAGAGGACCCAAGACTGACCCTTGGGGGACTCCTGTTGAGAGAGGGTGAGGTGTGGAAGTTGCTCCACGTCAGGTTACTTGGTAAGTGCGGTTGGAGAGTTAGGAGGAGAACCAGGCCAGAACAGTGCCAGAGATTCCCAGGTCAGCGAGAGAGGATAGTAGAATTGAGTGATCGACAGTGTCAAAGGCAGCAGAGAGGTCGAGGAGAATTAGGACAGAGGACAGAGAGGCTGCTCTTGCAGAGTTTAGTGAGTTAGTGACAGACAGGAGGGCGGTTTCAGTGGAGTGAGCAGAGCGGAAGCCAGATTGGAGAGAGTCGAGCAGAGAGTGGTTGGACAGGAAAGCAGAGAGCTGGCGGTGTACAGCCCGCTCGAGGGTTTTGGAGAGGTAGGGTAGGAGGGAGACAGGGCGGTAGCTCTGGAGGGAGGTGGGGTCGAGGGTGTTTTTTGAGGAGGGGAGTGATAGAGGCTTGTTTGAAAGCAGAGGGAAAGAGACCAGAAAGGAGAGAGGTGTTGAGAAGGGAGGAGATGAAGGGAAGTAGAGCAGGAGCAGCAGCTTGAAAGCGGTGAGTGGGGAGGGGGTCCAAGGCACACGTGGTGGGTTTGTGACCCTTGAGCAGGGAGGAGAGGTCAGAGTCTGAGAGGGGAGAGAAGCTGGAGAAGGAGGGTGAGTTAGTAGGGGATGCAGTGGGTGTAGGGGTTAGAGCAGGGGGGGTGCGGGGGAAGAAGAGGTGTTAAAGAGTTTGCGGATATCTGAGATTTTAGAAGAGAAGAAAGAGGCAAAGTCATCAGAGGAGACAGAGGAGGAGGAGGGAGGAGGAGGGGGAGGGTTTAGGAGGGAGGAAAAGGTAGAGAATAGTTTACGTGGGTTGTTAGTGGAGGCTTCGATTACAGATTGAAAATAAGTACATTTAGCAGAGGAGAGAGTAGAGGAGAAGGAGGAGAGGAGAGTGCGGTAAACGTCTAGGGCAGCAGGGAGTTTGGTTCTCTTCCATTTCTTTTCAGCAGATGTGATTCTTGCTGAGCGGAGCGCAGAGGAGAGCCAGGGTTGGGGAGAGGAGGGGTGAGCAGGTCGGGAGGTGAGGGGACAGAGGGAGTCGAGGGAGGAGGTGAGGGAGGAGAAAAGGGTGGAGGTAGCAGAGTCTACGGAGAGTTGTGAGAAGGAGTCGATGGGAGGGAGGAGGAGAGAGAGCAGTGGAGGCAAGGACAGAGGGGAGAGAGGCGGAGGTTACGACAAGAGGTGACAGTGGGGGTAGGGGAGGAGCAGGAGAGAGGGGAGAGACAGAGAAAAAGAGAGGGTGAGGTCCAGTTGACGGCCAGCTTTGTGGGTAGGGGGGGATGGAGAGAGACAGAAGTCGAAGGAGTGAAGGAGAGGGAGGAATCCGGCAGAGTGGCTGGGGTTGGAGAGATGGATATTGAAGTCACCTAACAGGACAGTTGGGGTAGACAGAGAGGGGAGGGAGGAGAGTAGATAGTCGAGTTCATCCAGAAAGTGAGCGAGATGACCAGGGGGACGGTACAGTACAATTAATAGGAGTTCACAGGGAGAGGTTAGTTGGACAGCATGAAATTCAAAGGTATTAAAAGAGAGTGAGGAGAGGTCGGAGGGGACCGAAAAGAGTAAGGAGGGTGAGAGGAAGACCAGTCCCACCTCCCTGTCCAGTGAGACACGGAGTATGGGACAGGACGTAGAGAGAGGACAGGGCAGCAGGAATTACAGTGTTATCAGGGGACAGCCAGGTTTCAGTGAGAGCAAGGAAATCGAGAGAGAGGTGGGAGGCAAAGGCAGAGATGAAATCAGCTTTGTTATCAAGAAGAGTGACAGTTCAGAGTGCACCAGAGAGTGTGCAGGAGGGGGGGAGAGGCAGAGGGATGAGGTTAGAGGGGTTGGAGGAGCAGCGTCGAAGAGAGGGCAGAGGACGAGGACGAGAGGACAGAACAGGGATGTGAGAGACAGTCATAGCAGGACAGGCAAGACAAATAGGCACAGTGGGAGCAGTGGGGTGGATGGTACAGACCTGACTAGTAGATGGCATCTTCCAGAGCGCTGTTAGGTTCAGATCTATTTGAACAGCATCTCAGTGCAGGCCTGCCCTCGCTGCATTCCTACAGCTAGACTCCCGGCTCTTTTGTTGAGGCTCTTCGATTAGCTGGCGCTTCGTGCTGGCCGCGGAAATAGCCTGCCTGATTAATATAACAGCTGGGTGGGAAAAGAACAGCTAAACAGTGTGGAAACCAAACAAATAGCAAATCAACTTCTAAAATGGTATTGAGTGCTGACAAGAGTTTGGTATCAGCTGTTGATTTCCTTGAAACAATCTTTTATAGTAAAATGAACACATTTATTTATTTTAAAAATAAGTAAAATCAAACAGTCAGAAGTGGGATTTGAACCCATGCCTCTGCTCAGAGAGTGGAATATACAATTCTTTGGAAAGACAGAGTCGTTGAGTCTGTCACCTCAGATCACTCGGCCATCCTGACAAGCTGTGTTTGTTACACCAGAAAACCGCATTATTTATTTCAGCACAGCCTACGGTTGTCATATCAAGGCCGATTGGGTTTATTTACACATACCAACTTTTGATACTGATACAGATGGTAATTCTAAGTGATTTAGTTTTGCCGCTGCAACATGGTAAAAAAAACAGCTAAAATCTTTGAGCTGTGAGACTCTCGGTAGTTTCAAACAAGTTTCTCTAACTTGTACGAGGAACCACCGTTCCTCTCAATAAATAAATAATGGAAACATTCAAACCCAAACAAGTTAAAAAAATGAAATAGATTGGAATAGAAACTACAATGTCATTTATCAGAGCCTTCGGCGTTGTCTTTTTAAGAATAAAACCTGCCAGACCGAACGCAGGCTAACATTCAATCAATCAATCAATCAATCATATATATTTTCCATAGCGCCCCATATGTGCTTCACAAAATCTACTTAAAAACAACAAAATATCTAATTGTAAGACTGGTCGAACAAAAGAAGTCTTCAGTGTAATTTTAAACAAAGAGCGCTTTCCACGATTTAAAATGCTTTGGAGAGACAGAATATTGGAATTGTTGCATACTTTGCATAATGTATTTTGAAAAAAAACGTTTCCCTGGTTCGCCCGGCCACTGCCGTGTGGCTGGTTAAAGCGATGAGTTCAGATTTTTCTGCTGCTTGGTAATTCAGTCATGAGGCAGCTGCAGCAGAGTGGCGCAGCGGAAGCGTGCTGGGCCCATAACCCAGAGGTCGATGGATCGAAACCATTCTCTGCTAGCTTGTTTTTCTTCTGTTAGCAAAGTAGTTTTTCTAAAATATTAACTGAAGGCAATTAATTAATATTAAATTTCACAATCAAGTACATGTGCTCATTACTGGACACATTCAAATCCACAATTGAACTCTAAAACGTTAGGTTTTTAATCAAATCAGGTTTTTTTTAAATTGTGCCAGGAAAGACCAAAAGATAAAGCCCTTAGCCTCCTAAACCAGGGATTGTGGTTTCGTCATTTTTATTAAACGAACTGTGTATTTGTTCTTTGTCTGTGATATGTTTATAGATCTTAGAACTTTAACGAAAGTAGTCGTGGCCAAGTGGTTAAGGTGATGAGTTTGAAATCTGTTGGTGTATTTTCCTGCATGTTCACATCCTGTCGACTACGTGCCCCATTTTTATGTCTTCGTTGTTAATTCTTAAAGGTCTGTTAAGCTTAAAGGTATCAATCATTACTTGCTATACTTTAAATTTCTTCAAAACTAGTATTTCTATAGCTATTTTCATTATCTCATGCAAGGAAGTGTTAATATGACTTTATTACCCAACTGAGTCAATGAAGACTGGTCAACAGTAATTTCGGATTCACTTTAGTTTATTGTGCTATATCAAATGAAACATAAAAATGAATCGCAATATAATAAATCTCTGTTTGATCGCTATACAATCAATATGTTGTATAGGCTAAATTGTATAAATAAATGTCCGGAAACAGTCAAATTCTAACACGTTAAAAAATGAAATAGTGCGGAATAAAAACAAAGGCGGCTTTGACCTCGACGTGATTTGAACACGCAACCTTCTGATCTGGAGTCAGACGCACTACCGTTGCACCACGAAGTCTGTGTGTAATGCCAGCTTGTTATGCAATGCTAGAGTGTACAGCAAGCATGCCAAACATGGTGGTGCCGACGCTGATATTAGAAAAACACTCGGTATCACCAGGGTCATGGGAAACAGCCGACTCAATACGTGTTCGTAGCCAGCAGGGCTATGAAGTTGTCAGAAGTGTGTTTGATTCTCAGCTTTAAAAGTAAAGAAAACATAAAACAATGCGATTTGCTTTTATAAATTTCATTATTTGAAACGTGGCATAAACACAGTTGTACTGGCTGGGAATCGTCTCTGGTCAATTACTTGGAAAGCAGCTATGCTGACCAATATATCACCAATAGGGAAAAGCTGGCAGTACTGAGTGACACAGAAGACGGATTCTCTCAGCGCGTCTCCTTTGAATGCGCACTGGCACAAAGGGGCTTTTCTCATCTAATGTTTGCACTGTGTTTTTTGCTGTGTTGATTATTATTTGTCTATTTTGTTTGGTGCACGGGTGAAACGGAGTTCATAATTAAAGTATTTTTTTCTTTTCCTTATCACAAGCACGGTGCACACGGACCTCAGCTCCCGCCCCAAACAATTGCAGGTACCTGTACACACCTGGAATTAGAAGGGCTTTGAGGAATAAAAAGGGTGAGGAACTAAGAGACTGGGAGCATGGAACTAGGAGATACCTGAATAGGAAAGAGAGAGAAGCTGAGGGAAGTAAACGAAAATAAAGAGGACGAGATTAGACAGCGAGTGGTTGGGGTTTTTTTGTGCACGGACAGTGTCAGTTTCGTTTTGTTATTTTTTTCGGGGACTCACTCTGGGAGGACTGCGGAACTTGGTGATTGAAGACATTTGAAAAGAGGTACTGACAAGAACCTTTGCGTTCGTGGTTTATGTCAGGATATCAGGATCTCTCCTGAGGCCTTCAACTGAAGCGCAGCACCCTATGGAGAGGGCTGCCCAAACAGGCATCTGGACAGGAGCCCTAGGAGGAGGTCTGGACCAGAGAGTGGATGACGTATGGTTAAGTGAACAAATACACATTAAAATGCATCTAACGCTCAAAAATAAAACAATAATTCAAATAAACAAACTGTGCAAAAAAAAAAGGAAAACCAATCCAATTAAAATTCAAAAATCATAAGTGATAATACTGAATAAAATAATAATCAACACATTCGTCACCGTGACATTATTACCACCACTGCGATCTTGAAAATGTTTGTATGCCACAGAATTTAAGACCTGAAACGGAATGTTTGGCATCTACAAAATGTCTAGCTAGTGGTGGATGAATATATTTTCTCCTAATTGAACTTTTATGCTCGCTCATTAATGCGCAATTGTAACTGTCTAGTAGTTTTACCACCATATTGCAAATGGCTAGGACAAGAAATCACATAAATGACATGAGTTGAAGCACAATCACTTGTAAGATACTGTACTCTTTTTTTTCGTTGTATGGCTTGTGCATTTTCTTAGTTTTAAATGTATTATCACAGGCGGTACACTTACGATTTGGAAAAAATCCAGTAGATTTGTCCAGTACACCTAGATCTCTCGAACATCTAAACGAGTCAGCCTTAATAAAGACCGTCCGTGTTCATTTCGGCGTTTATGACATTGTCTATACACAATAGCTCTTATGTAATCCTATTGGTATCGAATCGATCGCAATTAATGTGTTCCATGTTTCCAGTCAGTTTGATAGTTTTAATACTGTATTACATTCTGAATATGAATAGAGCTGAATTATTAATTGTAGATAATACTTAGAATACCAGATACATATTTAGCATTAAAAAGCAATACATGTGATTTATTTAATAGTCGTTCATTATTGTGTGTATCAGCCGCCACACAAAGCTGAGCGCAGTGCGGTATACTGTAATGATGCTGCAGTCAGTCTGTCCGGACTGCACCTGAACCATCTTAAAAACACGAAGCCCCGAATAAGCTAATTTGTAAAAGTTAGTAAAGAATTGCGCTAATATAACGAAGCTAAATTTGAACTCCTAGCTAGAGCAACGAGAGAGGGCGAGAGGGCGGGGCAGAGAAGGAGGGGGAGACGCTGCTAGGCAACCGGCTCGTGAACATTCCACTCAGCTGAGCAGAGACCGTTAGGATTTAAAAATGCGAACGTTCCGAGCGGCGTTAGGCGCTTCGTTAAATTAACACACCGTTGCTGGCATTTGAATATAACCATATTTTAAATACTCAAATAGGACTGTATTAAAAAATATATATTATGTTTTTCAAAGTAATATGTTATTTGGAATATTAAAACAATCAAGTTAAATAACATGTTTGTACACAAAATGTTTTTCAGTGACTTTAACAAGTAGTCTGTATACAACAAAAATGCAATCTGTGTTAGGAACACTATTTTAGTCTGATTTAAAATGGAAATTAAAATGGTATTGAGTGCTGACAAGAGTTTGGTATCAGCTGTTGATTTTCTTAAATCAATCTTTTATAGTAAAATAAAGAAATTTATTCTTTTTAAAAATAAGTAAAATTGAACTGTCAGAAGTGGGATTTGAACCCACGCCTCCATTCAGAGACCAGAACACACAATTTTTGGAAAGACAATGTTCTTGAGTTTGGCGCCTTAGACCACTCGGCCATTCTGACAAGGTGCATTTGTTATTGTAGAAAACCGCATTATTTTTTTCTTTTCACACTAGGGTTCTCGTATCAAGGCCCGATTGGGTTTATTACGCACATACCAAGTGTTGCTCCATGAATGATGTAAAGACAATTGTAAAAAAAGAAACGGATTGAAGCCAACCCAAAAAAGTAAGATTATTTATTTCAATTTCGTTATAGCTATAAACGATGCATGCATTTTACAATAGCAATTACTATTTGACAATGACCAATAAGTAATTTTGTTGCAATACAGTATACAATGTGAACAGAATCAGACATTGCTCCGTTGTCTCGAAGTAACGTCTTCAATTTGTATTTAAAAAGGACGCCCAACGTGGGGCTCGAACCCACGACCCTGATATTAAGAGTTTCATTCTCTACCGACTGAGCTAGCCGGGCTGACTGGTGCTCGTTACTTTCACTGTAACCAACTGAGCTATTAATTTGTCATCTTATTTGAGAAAATAGTGAATGACACAACCAAAGATTCCAAAAATAATCCACTGAATTGTAGCTTTATTATCATAATGAAAACAGATTACACATGACCACAGTTCTGTATCAAAATTAAGTCGTAAGTATATGGTTTCCATTGTAGCTATTTACACACACTGCTCTGTTGTCTCCCAGGGTGTTATCTAACAAAACGACATATGCTGTGCTGCCATAATTGATTACATAGACTTTCCTGCCCCGTCTTGCTTTCATCTTAGATGTGATCTCAGGTTCTGCTGAGTTCTGCTCCCTCGATCACGTTCTGCAGCATCTCGCCTTGCTAATCACTCCCGTATGCTTTGGCGGTTTAACAGGTTGGTCTCTGTGGTGCAATCGGTTAGCGCGTTCGACTGTTAACCGAAAGGTTGGTGGTTCAAGCCCACCCAGGGACGATGCTTTTTGCATTTCTTAATCACATTAGAAAATGGCACTCTGATACGCTGTTATTTCATCCAATTACGATGAAGAATAACTGTGCTCTGTTTTTTTAGTTCAAAATAATAGAAAACAAATATCGTCTTGTTGTTTGCCAAAACCCGGGATCGATCCAGGGACCTTTAGATCTTCAGTCTAACGCTCTCCCAACTGAGCTATTTCGGCTTGACAAAACTGATGTTTCGAGATAGCATTCTTTTTGGCAATCCAGTAAACCTGTAATGAGAAACGTTCAACAGCTCGGCAACACCATAATAGAATCCCATGCCTTTACAAATGCGTTTCGAAACTGTTAAGTTTTCTCCCAAATGCGGCTCTCAACAAATGTTTGTTTTTTTTTGTATTCCTTCCAGAGTAAGTCCAAAAGGCAAACACTGGAACTGGCTGCCTGAAAGTGCAGCGCTTGAACTGCCTCAACAAACGCTGAGCTCTAAAACGTGTACATTGAAAGTCTATTAACATCTTTAACACAATCATCTGTATTCCAATCCACAGGGTGATCAATAAAGTGACTGCTGGCTTTGTTTAAATATTAACAAGATGTTTTCAGGATTCACGCGTATTCTGAGCAAGCACGATAGAATATGGTAGTGAAAGGACAAGCAAATAACAGGTTTATTGGCTCTGGTCTTGTATCATCACCCTGACTACTGTCCGTAAAAAGTGGCATTAATAAAAACGTCATTATGCAAAAGTTCCCAATGCGCAAATACGCAGCATATTTAAACTTCTTCACAATCTTAAACCTTCCCAAATGAATTTAAAATACTTACTGACAGGTACGGCCCTTTCCCAATGTAACACTCTGCTTTGTTTGAACACCAACGATGGGTGGGATATTATGTAGTAAACCACAATACTATTGTTCCCACTGTTCACGAGATGAGGCGTTGCCGTGGTAACCATGGTCTGTGAGGCGCCGGTGTGAAAGAGTTGCAGTGCAGCGGTGACGTCGGAACAGTCTTTCTGATGAAAACGCAGAGCAAGCTGAGAATGACGCTGCGCTTTGAACGGCGCTGTAGCTGCGCTGGAGACTGGATGGAGCAGAAAAGACTAACGTTGGAGCTCCTGCAGAAAAATAGAAAAGCTGAATGATGAAAAGAATAGAAACAAACACAGACGAAGGGCGGAAGCAGTGCTGGGTATATAAATAGAAAAGAAGGAGAGATTGACATGCAAGCTACCTAACGGGATTGCCCATACCGCTCTGGTCACGCCCTTTTTACCTGACCAAACACAGCAGCGCAAGATAATGGCAGAGACACTGGAACTTGATTGAAACTGAACTGCCCCCCCAGGAAGTCATTTGTTTGTCGCTATATAATCAATATGTTGTGTGGGCTAAATTGTATAAATAAATGTCCGGTTTCAAATTCAAACACGCTAAAAAAAATGATATAGAGTGGAATAGATATAAAGACGGTTTTGACCTCGACGTGATTTGAACACGCAACCTTCTGATCTGGAGTCAGACGCGCTACCGTTGCGCCACGAAGTCCTGGTGTACTGTTTGCTTGTGATGCAATGTTAGAGTGCACAGCGTGACATGAACGCATGCGATAATGTGTTAATTTACCAACAGAAACATCAATAAAAGTGTATGTATTTATTTGTGAATAAACTATCTTGCTTATACGATGGGACCAGAGACCTTACATCGGCAATCTAATGATAGGCCAACCCTAAGAGACTTTGTCTTGACCAGGGACTAATATAATCTAAAAACAAACTGCGATGGGAATGTGAATAGAGTCAAATACATTTGTACCATTCTGTAAATTATATATATATATATATATATATATATATATATATATATATATATATATATATATATATATATATATATATATATACATACATACACACACCTCAAGTAACTGTAGGTTTTTTAAATACTTTTTTATAACTGTAGCTTTATTATCATAATGAAAACACATTACACATGACCACAGTTCTGTAACAAAATGACAATAACAAAAGCGTTCCCATACCGGGAGTCGAACCCGGGCCGCCTGGGTGAAAACCAGGAATCTAACCGCTAGACCATATGGGAAGGTGATTATCAAACTCATTTACATGCAACAGTAGCTACACTCTAAAACCATGTGTAAGTTTGGAACATTCATAAACACTTATCTGTAACACTTTTAAACGCGTCAAGGCGTTTACTTTATAAACATGTTTTAGAATATAAAGCGTTAAAGGTGTTTAAGTAATAAACACGTGAACATGTTTATTCGGCTCTAACACTTTTTAAACACCTGAACACGTTTACAAATCTACAGGTGTTTAAGATCTAAACACGTAAATGCTTTCTTATTTTTACAATACAAAAAGACACAAATTAAACAACTTACTTTTATTTATTGCATATTTCAAAGTTAAGCCAAAAACTTTTTTAAACAAAAAATCTATTGCAATAGTAACAAGTATTTGAATTGTAATAAATATTTACAATTTGAAGAATAAAATCTGTTACACCTATATACATATTGTAGCGTGCATGGTGGAAGGCAGCAATAGGGCTGGTAGGTGACGTAATCACACACAGAGACATGAGCCCGATATACGCTCCTTGCAAAGGAGCCGGCTCTTTTGTACAGCGGTATCGGGCGCTATGCTTTTAGTGCGAGAGGTCCGGGTTCGCCTGCCCTCTGGCTGTGTGTGGATTGCCTCGCTCTGTGTGATGCGCCTGCCTGCGGGAACCGAGGTCGCTACAATATATATGATTCTATTTAAAACATCTAAAACATCAAATAGAATACTGTATATGTCCACTCCCTCAAATAAATTATTTAAATAGACAATAAAAAACATACTACCTTATCATGAAATTCAGTTTTAACAAATAATTATTTAATTTGTTTACAGATATTTACAATTATGTAAGAATGTTATTGTTGTAATTCACTAATTTAATCGTTGAACCCTTTTGCAAAAAAATCTGTATTCATGGGATTTGCATCCAGTAAATGGGTCTCCCAATATATATTGCTGCAGGAATCCAAGCACCTGCGAATAAACTTTGGGGTACTGCAGGTGGAAGGCATAGTACATTCCCAGGAGAACAAGCACAGCATCTAATACAGTTTTTGCTTGGCAAAATATCGCAACAGTATCCTATTACAGCTTCCTGGAGGGTGTTCTTTGCAACACAAAGAACAAGATGTGGTGGTTCTTGTGTGGTTTTCAGGTACTTGTCAATTTCACTTGTACAAGAGCGTAGGTTTGGTTTGAACATTGGTGGGGACACAATTTTTTAGGGGGGCGGAGTCACGGTCGCTAGGGGGGTTCGGGGGCATGCCCCCCCGGGAAGAAATTTTTTAGGAGACAGCTGTTAAATGGTAACTTCTGGTGGCTTGAAATGAATGCTGGACATGAATCGAGGACAATCTGATTGACATGAAGTTGGCTGGTATACACTTAAAACACTATAATAAAGTGTCCCTCCTGGAAGCTGGTTTGACATCCCTGCTATAGAATTACTAACAACCTGAATTATAACCTATCCCAGCCTTACTGTAAGCTACCAATACCCCTGGCGCTACAAGCATGAGCACATGCACGCTCACGTGCTCTGCCTGCCTCTCCTGTGTCTGTGCTGCTGCTCGTACCTGGGTGCACTGCTTCATTCACCTGATAAAATAATAAATTGATGCATGCCATATAGAGAGAGAATATATGGCTATGCTAACTTTATTTGCTGAGTATTACTATACAGCATTAGCCTACTATCATATCACAATGTGCCTCAAACAATAATATATCTCAAAACTGAGTCTAACACTTTCACTGTTATAATCACTAAGCCATTACAGACCTCACCTGCGACCCTGTTGCTCCACCTGTCTCTGTACTGCTTTTACCAGGCTGCACTGCTTCACTCGCCTGATAAAATGATAAATTGATGCATGCTGTTTAGAGAGAAAGTATGACTGCTAACTTCATTAGTACATTATTTTTACATTGCTATGAGAATCATTATCAATTGTGTTTATTACTTTAATAACATCTTCCTACTTACACTTTGACTTTTTGTAAAAAAAACTTCCTTATGTCCATCTTTCTTTTTTTGGTTGCTATTATGCTTTAGTCACCTAAAGCCAAATTGAAGTGATTAGCTAACGTTAGTTGAATGACGATATCAAAACATGCTCACTCACACTCACACTCACACTCACACTCACACTCACACACACACACACACACACACATAATGATTTAGCTGTGAAACAAGCTAGCTAGCCACCAAGGACGTGGGGTTAGCAGCTAGCAATGGGTCGCTAACGTAATAGGTAGGTAGGTAGGTCGGTAGGTTTATTCACTCAAACTATGTTGCTGACGAGCTGACAATACCTTCAGCCCCGGTACCTGGCTTTCATTCAGTCAGAGACTCGCACTCATATCAGACTGATAAGCGGCAGCTTCAGATGAGCGTCTTTCAGAGTCCAGCCAGCGGGTCTCAACCTTTTTACTCACGCCCACTGAAATTTATTTTGCATATCTGTCGTCCCCCCCCGTTTAATTTGACTTTTTAATATATATTTTTTTTATTACTGCCTATATAATATAGTGCGTTTATTTAGCCGCCTGGATAGTCACACTGTCCATTCAATCAAATACATATGCTCGTGTTCGCTTTTTACACACACGATACAAAAATATCAAGCAAGGAGTAAGTTAGTTACAAAGGGAGGAAGGAGGAGGATAGAAATAATGTGACAACGCATTAACCAACAAACACAAAATAAATATCAAATTCAACTGATTATATTTATTCTTATTTTTTAAAATAAATGTGAAAATTGTGGTACAATATACACTGTTTAAGAATGACTAGAATTTTTATTTTATTTTAAACCCGGAGATTTACCTTTCACACCTCAATGAAAACAACACACTCTGCTTGATCCCAAACGTCAGCCGCGCACTGAGTCCGTGTAACAGTGATGCATTATGGAAGGGCCTAAACCAATCAAATTAGCGTTTTTTTTTTTTGGAGGGAGGGGGAGGAGTAACGAGTGGAGTTTGAGAGCGTTAACCCTTTGTGGAGCGGATAAAATGACTAGACAAAAGAAGTTTCAGATTTATCAAAATTATTGGTAGGGACAATTCAACGGTCCCTTGACATTGGTAGGGACATGTCCCTACCGTCCCTAGCTAAATCTACGCCGGTGCACTTGTAGATATATCCTGAAAAATATAACATAAAGAAATGATGACAAAATAATATAAATATATAAAATATAACATTTTTATTGTACTTTGTTAGATACATTTAATTTAATTTTAAATTTACTGTGTCAATTGTTAGCATTATATAAGTCAATATAATTATGCTTGAATGACAATAAGAGGACATCTTGTTTGAAGCCGAGTCAATGGGTGCCCCCCCACTCCCAAACATTTTGATTAATGTTATTTAGTATAATTACCTCATATACAGTGATGACCGAAACTGACTTTTTCCCCTTTCCTTTATCAAATTTAGTTTTTTCTTCAGTGAGCTGAATTACAGGTATCATTCTGAGATCTCCCTGAAAAGAAAAATGGGGCGTGGGTAATGACCTTTGTATAAGTAATTGCTTTGTACAGTGGCGGGGTGTGAAGGGGGAGAGGGACGAGGGTTGTTGTTCTTTTTGTTTGTTACCTTCGTGCGTTTCCAGCTGGCAAAGCCACAAGTCATTCACAAGAATACAATGCGTTTTGTGATCGTTTATTCCCTCAATCAGTAAGTCAGAGACCGTCCTAACCTGTTCAGCCCTTTTGCACAATGTTTCAAATCATGTACTTCCAAAGACCATTGCAAATTCACCCATTACCTAATAGAAAAACACATGCACAAGTATGAAGTTGAAAAAAAAAAAAAAAAAAATACCTCCAAAGCAGGAATGTTGAACTAGAATTTATAAACCCAGGACCTATGCTGTCAGATAACAGTTTTAGAAAATGGTTGACATTACATTAAAAATAAATATTTACTTAAAATGAATAAAAATAAAGTAAAATAAATGTCACAAAATGAGTTTCTGTATATCATCATCATAATAACTGTACTTGGATTGGATTAAAGCAAATCGCAACCTTTAAACCAACATTCACAACCACAATTTGAATTTTATTTTAGTGATCAGTAATATTGACTGTTTGATGAAACTGTAGATGAAAATAATAATGCAGTTAACTGTATGCAGGTGAATTGTAGTATGCCCTCTATAACTTTACAATAACATGAGTAAATAAACAAATACTTACAAATTTCCCCCATTCAAAACAAGGGTAAACTTCAACAATTGGTTTAATTCTTCCAGCTGGAAGAGTGGTCAGCCACAATTGACGATTGCCAAACGTTTCTTTAAGAAGAATGTCTATGTGATTGTCATCAGGCTTATTTTTGTCAAATTCTTTTCTTAATTCTTCGACATGGCGGTCATATTCTTCATCAGGCCGTTCTTCACGCCTCTGTATGGTAGGTACCTGGGCTTTCTTTGCCATAATTGGTGCCGAACTGGAGTCAATGGGCAGGTTTTTCCTTTTTAAAGACCACCTCATGTGCCTCATCTTCTGACTGAGGCACTTAGAAAATAAGGACTACAAAAGAACAAGAGGTGAAAACAATAATTGTGAATAAATACATCAAGTTTCAGAAAGAAATGGCAAGCTTCAATTCCCAATGTATTGTTTTGCATACTTGAATTCCATCTTACCCACGGTTCATTCCCTTCATGCTTAATGCATGGGTATTTGCTGTACAGCTTTTTTCAAATGGCCTTGTATTCAGAACTGTCACTTAGGCTGGGATAATTAGCCAGGTAATAATTAGATGCTTCATCAACCATTTCATGCCAAATCCCTCTTGAATTGCCAGCCAGAAGACTTCTATGCACCAGGTCAGAAAATGGAGGCAGAGGGGTTCTATCATCCACTGTTGAACATCCTGTAGAGTATAATAACAAATAATAATACAAAACAAAAAAAATAAGTCTGAGGCTGATATTCATTGATAAAGAGTGCAATCTTAATAATGTGCAACAAAATTAAACTGATGAGCAACAGAAAAAAAAATAAACATAAACAGGTACTGACTCCGATTTGCAAAAAGATTCCATGTATGCTGCGGAGTCAAGGGATAGGATTTCATTTATTTTTTCGGAATCAGACTTCTGCTCAATTGATGTTATGCTCACTTGTTCTTCTGTGGGTATCTGTGGGATCCAGCTCTCTCCTTCCATCAGTATTATTAAAGTTTCTGATTGCATCTCCAATAAGATTTCGTCATCATCAATCTCAGTTCCGTCAGTTTCCAGGACCAGTATATGCCCCTTTTTTGGAAGGCCAAGTTTTTGATCATTTAGATTTATACATAACAAAATAAGAAATGGCAAGAACAACAGACAGCCATTCAACCTATTTGACTTTTTCATTCTATTTTGATATCTTTTCAGCTGTTGTTAGATCCGTGCTCCATTTTGTGCCACCAGCCAATTCAACTACAGAATAATGAATCATCCCAACACTGCCTTAAAATTTCTATAACAGACTGTAAAATATAAGTGGAATGTAGTTAATTACACCACCCGTCCACCCATTGCAACCATACAGAAAGATTATAAAAGATTATTTGGAATTATAGAAAGTTATATCAGTAACATTTTATCTACTCACCTTTTTCAAGAACTTCTTTGAAGGATGTTCCGCTGACCATTTTTTTTTTTTTGTTTAGGCTGCCGATCCCACACTTTGAAGACACCCACGGTGGGCTTTGAGGTATAAAAAGAGTGAGGAACTAAGAGACTGGGAGCATGGAACTAGGAGATACCGGAATAGGAAAGAGGGAGAAGCCGAGGGAAGTAAACGAAAATAAAGAGGACGAGATTAGACAGCGAGTGGTTGGGTTTTTTTTTTGTGCACGGACAGTGTCAGTTTCGTTTTGTTATTTTTTTTCGTGGACTCACTCTGGGAGGACTGCGGAACTTGGTGATTGAAGACATTTGAAAAGAGGTACTGACAAGAACCTTTGCGTTCGTGGTTTATGTCAGGATATCAGGATCTCTCCTGAGGCCTTCAGCTGAAGCGCAGCACCCTATGGAGAGGGCTGCCCAAACAGGCATCTGGACAGGAGCCCTAGGAGGAGGTCTGGACCAGAGAGTGGATGACGTATGGTTAAGTGAACAAATACACATTAAAATGCATCTAACGCTCAAAAAATAAAACAATAATTCAAATAAACAAACTGTGCAAAAAAAAAAAAGGAAAACCAATCCAATTAAAATTCAAAAATCATACGTGATAATACTGAATAAAATAATAATCAACACATTTGTCACCATTGACATTACCACCACTGCGATCTTGAAAATGTTTGTATGCCACAGAATTTAAGATCTGAAACGGAATTTTTGGCATCTACAAAATGTCTAGCTAGTGGTGGATGAATATGTTTTCTCCTAATTGAACTTTTATGCTCGCTCATTAATGCGCAATTGTAACTGTCTAGTAGTTTTACCACCATATTGCAAATGGCTAGGACAAGAAATCACATAAATGACATGAGCTGAAGCATAATCACTTGTAAGATACTGTACTCTTTTTTTCGTTGTATGGCTTGTGCATTTTCTTAGTTTTAAATGTATTATCACAGGCGGTACACTTACGATTTGGAAAAAATCCAGTAGATTTGTCCAGTACACCTAGATCTCTCGAACATCTAAACGAGTCAGCCCTTAATAAAGACCGTCCGTGTTCATTTCGGCGTTTATGACATTGTCTATACACAACAGCTCTTATGTAATCCTATTGGTATCGAATCGATCGCAATTAATGTGTTCCATGTTTCCAGTCAGTTTGATAGTTTTAATACTGTATTACATTCTGAATATGAATAGAGCTGAATTATTAATTGAAGATAATACTTAGAATACCAGATACATATTTAGCATTAAAAAGCAATACATGTGATTTATTTAAACAGTCGTTCATTATTTTGTGTATCAGCCGCCACACAAAGCTGAGCGAAGTCGGTATACTGTAATGATGCTCCAGTCAGTCTGCCGGACTGCACCTGAACCATCTTAAAACACGAAGCCCCTAATAAGCTAATTTGTAAAAGTTAGTAAAGAATTGCGCTAATATAACGAAGCTAAATTTGAACTCCTAGCTGGAGCAACGAGAGGGAGAGGGCGGGGCAGAGAAGGAGGGGAGACGCTGCTGGGCAACCGGCTCGTGAACATTCCACTCAGCTGAGCAGAGACCGTTAGGATTTAAAAATGCGAACGTTCCCGGCGTTAGGCGCTCGTTAAATTAACACACCGTTGCTGGCATTTGAATATAACCATATTGTAAATACTCAAATAGGACTGTATTAAAAAATATATTATGTTTTTCAAAGTAATATGTTATGTGGAATATTAAAACAATCAAATTAAATAACACATGTTTGGACACAAAATATTTTTCTTCCTCATAAAGTGTTAGAAAATGTAAACAGCAGTTGGAGAATGCCGAAGTCGATCATCCTAGCATGTTAAACGAGGGCATTTCTCCTGTAAGCTGCGTCTAGTACTAGATCGTTTATACTGTTCTCAATGGTCCACATCCCAGCCTGAGACCACGATCCAGTGGTAGACGGAGATGTTTTTCAAGTAATATGTTATTTGGAATATTAAAACAATCAAGTTAAATAACATGTTTGGACACAATATTTTTCAGTGAGGTTAACAAGTAGTCTGTTTACAACAAAAATGCAATCTGTGTTAGGAACACTATTTTAGTCAGATTTAAAATGGAAATTAAAATGGTATTGAGTGCTGACAACAGTTTGGTATCAGCTGTTGATTTCCTTAAAACAATCTTTTCTAGTAAAATAAAGAAATGTATTCTTTTTAAAAATACGTAAAATTGAACTGTCAGAAGTGGGATTTGAACCCACGCCTCCATTCAGAAACCAGAACACCAAATTCTTTGGAAAGACAGAGTCCTTGAGTCTGGCGCCGTAGACCACTCGGACATCCTGACAAGCTGCATTTTTTATTGTAGGAAAACGCATTATTTATTTCAGCACACACGGGTTCTCGTATCAAGGCCCGATTGGGTTTACGCACATACCAAGTGTTGCTCCATGAATGATGTTAAGACAATTGTAAAAAAAGAAACGGATTGAAGTCAACCCCCAAAAAAGTAAGATTATTTATTTCAATATCGTTATAGCTATTAACGATGCATGCATTTTACAATAGCAATTGCTATTTGACAATGACCAATAAGTAATTTTTTGCAATACTGTATACAATGTGAACATAATCAGACTTTGCTCCGTTGTCTCGAAGAAACATCTTCAATTTGTATTTAAAAGGGCGTAACGGGGGGCTCGAACCCACGACCCTGAGATTAAGAGTCTCATGCACTACCTACTGAGCTAGCCGGGCTGACTGGTGCACTTTTCTTTCACTGTAACCAACTGAGCTATTAATTTGTCATCTTATTTGAGAAAATAGTGAATGACAGAACCAAAGATTCCAAATATAATCCACTGAACTGTAACTTTATTATCATAATGAAAACAGATTACACATGACCACAGTTCTGTATCAAAATTAAGTCGTAAGTATATGGTTTCCATTGTAGCTATTTACACACACTGCTCTGTTGTCTCCCAGGGTGTTATCTAACAAAACGACATATGCTGTGCTGCCATAATTGATTACATAGACTTTCCTGCCCCGTCTTGCTTTCATCTTAGATGTGATCTCAGCATGAAGTTTTAACATCTACTCTCGTGTAATGGAAATCATGAAGATCTGGATCGTCCAGTGACTGCTGTGAATAGTGCAGCTGGCAACAAGGGAAAGACCTTGTGACAGCCTGGAGACAGCTGACAGGAGGAAAAGAGACCCCATTGGGGCTGGTAGGGTTAGCTACCCTTGTCGGCAGTATCCAGCTCTGTGTTTACAGGATGCTGGGGACACCGCCCAAGGCTTCTAAGAAATTAAAGAAAAAATACCCTAGAGTCTGCGAGGCGGGGGGCGGAAGATGACTCAACGTTGGACAACACGGTTAACGACTTAGGAGCGGAAACGGGTATGAGTATGGAGAGTACTTCACAAAAGACTAGTTCAAGATCTGCAGTTAACAAAGACATGGAACTCCAGGTTTGTGTCTGCGGCTGGAGCAAGGCGACAACGGTCAGGGGTTTGAAGATTCATCAAGGGAGAATGAAATGCTTGAGGGAGAAGGGACAAGGGCCTCGCATTGATCAGTACTTCTTACGAAGTCAGTCAAGTCAGTCGAATGAAATCCAGCAACAGGAAGCAAACCACAGTTCGCAGGATATCAGCACCCCTGTCATAGATGTGAGGAGGACTCGCATGGACACAGTTAGTGATGAACCTAATGATCCTTGTGAACCCGGTCAGACAAACCAGCATAAGAGAAAAAAGAACCTCAACGGGCACAAGCCTGGAGTTAAATGGCCAAGAGCTTGTGAGAAAACTGCATGGGACACAGTAAACACAGATCTCTGCGTTGCATTGGAAAGATTAAGTGGAACAGTTGAAAGAAGCTGGATAAATTTGGGGACATCATCTACGCATATGGAAGTGAGAGGTTTGGAGTTGAAAAAAAGGAAGGAAAAAGTACAAACTATTCCTGGAAAGTCTAGGCGGCAGCAGGAGATTGAACGCTTAGTTAGAGAAAGGAGACAGCTGAGGAACCAATGGAGAAGAGCAGAACAAAGTCAGAAGGAGGGACTCAATCTCTTACAAAGGGTCAAAAGATAAGCTTGCAACATTGGCGAGAGCTGAGCGCTTACTGGAAACGCTACAAAAAAAGAAGGGCGTCGAGAGCTAACTTTTATAAAGACCCATTCAAATTTGTAAAAGTTATTCACCAGTGAGAGAAGAATGGCACACTAAAAGCATCTAAGGTTGAGCTGGAGAGATATTTGGAGGAAACACATACAGATTCAAAAATGCAGGAGCCTATGTCAATTCCGTCAGACATCCCACCTATCAATCCACCAGAATACCAAATGGAGGACTGTGCACCTAAGTGGAAAGAAATAGAGCAAGCTGTGAAAAAAGCAAGGGCTTCATCATCTCCAGGGCCTAATGGAGTTCCGTACAGAGTGTACAAGAGTGCTTCAGGAGTTCTACGAATTCTGTGGAAATTGATGAAAGTGGCATGGGAAAAACAGGTCGTACCAAGAGCATGGGCCCGAGCAGGTGGAGTCTTTATACCTAAAGGAAAAGATTCTACAAGCATCAGCCAGTTTCGTCCCATTTCCCTATGAAACGTAGAAGGCAAGATTTTCTTCAGCATTATTGCTCAGAGATTGTCAGCTTACCTATTAAAAACTGCTTCATTGACACTTCAATACAAAAAGCGGGCATTCAGGTTTCCCAGGTTGCTTAGAACACATCAATGTGATTTGGCAAACAAATTCAATCAGCTAAAAAGGAGAGGAAGGAGCTCATGTGACATTCCTGGATTTGGCTAATGCATATGGTTCAGTGCCACATGAACTACTTTGGGCAGCATTTGATTTTTTCAGTATACCGATGACAATAACAAATTTAGTGAAAGCCTATTTTGGAGATTTGCAATTCAGTTTTTCAACTTCAGAATTCAGCACTACATGGCAATGCCTAGAGGTTGGAATAATGGCAGGATGCACCATTTCTCCACTGGCTTTTATCATGGCAATGGAAGTAATCATTAGGGCATCAAAATGGGTAGTAGGAGGAGAGCGCTTGGCTTCTGGAATGCGACTACCACCAATTCGAGCATACATGGATGACATGACAACCATGACTACAACAGTAGCCTGCACTAATCGATTATTGGGCAAATTAACCAATAACATTGAATGTGCACGAATGCAATTCAAGCCCACTAAATCAAGGAGCATCTCTATAATTAAAGGCAAAGTAGTAGATAAAACATTCTTCATTAATGGTGAGGCAATACCAACAGTGTCTGAGAAGCCAGTGAAGAGTCTTGGGAGATGGCATGACGGGGATCTAAAGGACACAGTTCGTGGTGGGAGAAGTTGACAACAAGCAGTGGAAGGGTTGAAGAGCATAGACAGCTGCGCTCTACCAGGTAAACTAAAACTCTGGTGCTTTCAGTTTGGTCTACTGCCGAGGTTGCTGTGGCCACTGACTGTGTACCAGGTTTCTTTGACAACAGTAGAGAAGCTGGAAGCTTTAATCAGTTCATACATCAGGAAATGGTTGGGAGTTCCACGCTGCCTCAGCAGAGTGGGACTTTCTGGTAAAGGAATACTGCAGCTACCAGTCTCTGCTCTAACTGAGGAGTTTAAGTGCGCCAAGGTCAGACTGGAAATGACATTAGTAGAGTCACGCGACAAATGCGTGGGAGGCAGCACCTGTGTTGAAAACTGGAAGAAAGTGGGCGGCAAAGAAAGCTGTGGAAGATGCAAAGGCTGCTCTTGAATTGGTGATATCATGGGGCAAGTTCAGCATGGAAGAGGGGGTCTTGGTTTCAGTTCAGCTCCTCCTACATGGCACAAAGGCAGCCCCAGCTCAAAGGAGGAAGCTGGTAGTCAACGAGGTGTGCAAAAGCAGGAGGAGAGGATGAGGTGTATAAAGGCCATTTCCCAGGCCAAGCAGGGAGAATGGATGAGATGGGAGAGTGTGGAACAACGCAAGATTGGCTGACAAGACCTATGGTCAATGGAACAGAGCAGGACCAGTTTCCTCATCAGGTCAACATATGATGTTCTCCCATCACCACAGAACCTAAACCTCTGGGTAGGAGAGGATCCCTCGTGTCCTTTGTGTTCATCACCTGCAACATTCAGGCACATTTTGACAGGATGTAAGGTGGCTCTTAGCCAAGGACGGTTTACTTGTCGCCATGACCAGGTGCTGCGATGTTTGGCCTTAGCATTGGAAGACAAGCGTAACATGACCAATAAGTTGCCACCTGTTCCATCAAAACATTACACAAAAGACAACATTCCTCCATGGAGAGCAACCACCAAGAAAGGTGTTAAAACCAATCCTCGCCCAGGACAACTGGAAGCTGCTAGAGACTGGAAAATGCTGGCAGATGTTGGTCAACGGCTTTTTCCACCTGAGATTGCCACCACTAACCTTCGACCAGATATTGTCTTGTGCTCTGGATCAGCACGCCTTGTTCACCTGGTAGAGTTAACAGTGCCATGGGAGGATGCTGTAGATGAGGCGATGAGAGGAAGAAACTGCGGTATGCTCAACTAGCCACTGAAGCGGAACAGCGAGGATGGAGAGTCCGGTTTACCCAGTGGAAGTGGGTTGTCGAGGATTTGTGGCACACTCTACAACCCGGTTTCTCAGAGACGTCGGATTCAATGGCCAAGAGTTGCGTCGCACAGTGAAGAACTTATCTGAAGCAGCAGAGAGGAGCAGCAACTGGCTGTGGTTGAGACGGAAAGATTCTGGCTGGGGATCTCAAGCACAATAGAAAAAAAAAAACGCTGATGTACAGGTAAGTAAGCTGGGCTGAGTTGAGTGGGGACGGGGGGGTGATGCTGGGACGCCAGAATCACCGTCGAAGCCCTCTGAGGTGTCGTGGGCTAGTCGACAAAACACTGAGGATGGAAGGTGCCCACTTGAAAACCCCAGAGATGCACCCTACTTAGCTCAGTCCAGACGGTTGTCATGCTGATGCTGGGGAGGCCGCACTATGGTTGATCCCGGGCCAGCATCGCAGCCGTTATGTGTGCTGATGCGCCAGGGAGGCAAAATAAGCTGATCCCTGGAGCCAGCATTACACTTCAGCCTGTAATAGAATTGCACCTCACACGGGTTCGTTGCCCCTTTAAAAATAGACCCAACACACTGGAATGGATTTTTACAGTGCTGGTGCACTTAATTTTTAATGAACACAAAACAAAACAACACAAAATAAACACCTAGCTCTTTTGGAGCGCTAACTAAAACTTCCAGAAACACCCTGTCTAACACGGGACAGCTAAGCTGTTTCCCCGTCCTTACACAAAACACAGGTTTAATACCACACTTACTTTTTATTCACTTTGGCTACTCGGAGACAGAGCACCTCTTCTGCCTCCTTCTCCTCAGCAGCCACTAGCAAAATGACTGCCCTCCTTTAATACCCTGCACCTGGTTTTAATTTAACAATAGCTACCAGGTGCAGGGGATAATTAATAATAAAACAATTAACAAACTAAATTAAACAATAAAGCAAAACAATTAAACTAAACAAATGTGCATTCGCACATGTTTTTTTTCCCCCATGCAGGGAGGATTAACCCCCTCCCTGCTGTGTTACAAGCCATTAACACCAGAGAGAAGGATATCTACATCATCATATGGAAGGAAACGTAAATGGATGGAAACACATATGGATCACATTAGTTTATTGTAAAGCTACGTCTTAGTTGGTGCTTATCTTGGCGAGAGCCGAGTTCAAATCAGCATGAAGTTTTAACATCTACACTCGTGTAATGGAAATCGTTAACTTGCAGCTCTGATTTTAATATTTTACAATAAATAATTATTTATACTGTGTAACAAAGCTACATAATCACAGCTGCGGCTAAGATGAATTGTTTGAGAGAAAGGAGAAGAGAGAGAAATAGCTGTGTTTGTACAAACTCAACACAAAGAAAACTCTAAGCTATTTTTTTCCCTGAGTGGCAAAGAAACTGCATCAGTTGAAAATGAGTTTAAACTTAAGAGCACTGCTTGGCTACAAGTGGCTGCTGTGCCAAGGAAGACAATTTGCATAGAAAAGACACTTTGCATTGGCAGCACATGCTTCAGTGCTCTGGGAGTGTTTATAGCCCTGTGAGTTTAACACTTCATGATTGAGAGCTGCCCTTCATGGCAACAGAATCCACAACAGCAATGACTTTTATCAGCATCTTCATCTGGGCACTTGTCATCTGCACTCAGGGTAAGAATCATTTAGAAAAACACTTTAAAAATCTATTTGTGGGACATTTCTTAATATACAGTATAAGTGTTCAAATACAACAGGAGTAACTGAAAAAGGGTTGACATTTAATATGTGTTTTCATAATTCAATTCACTTGTTTATTATAATTTTCCACAATATTTATTATTTACAGAATCCAGTGGACAGATTACTGTGACTCAGACTCCAGCACTGAAATCTGTTCTCCCAGGAGACACAGTCGCTCTGAGCTGTAAAACCAGCACAGCAGTGTACAGCGATAGCGATGGCAACTGGCTAGCCTGGTACCAACAGAAACCTGGAGAAGCTCCTAAACTCTTGATCTATTATGCAAGTACCCTTCAGTCTGGGATCCCAACTCGTTTCAGTGGCAGTGGATCTGGGACTGACTTCACTCTGACCATCAGTGGAGTCCAGGCTGAAGATGCAGGAGATTATTACTGTCAGAGTGTACACTACCCCAGCAGTAGCTATGTGTTCACACAGTGCCACAAACCCGTACAAAAACCTCCCTCAGCAGGACTGCACAGTGACTGCACTGCTGCAGCTTGGACCTACTGCAGGTGCTGAGGGTGAAGGCAGTGAAACGGGACACGGCCAGTGGAGGAGCTCAACTGCACACAAACACACTGAGCTCAATAACAACACATAGTTATATGTAGGTATGGATTCAATATTAGTCTATTTAAACAAACTGATTTTGTTGTGACTACAGGGTCATCTAGTAATGTAGTGATGATACCATCTATTCTAAATTCTGAAACATCATTCAGTTATTCCAAGAATTGTAAAAATGTCACTCATGTTTTTCATATCTGATTCTCATATGAGGATGTCCATGAATCCTGGGCAGGGTTGCACCAGCTGTGTGTAAGTTCTTACTTAGCTTAGTTATAGCGTAAGTCTTACTAACTTTAATATGACACATGACTACATTGACACTAGTTGCAGCAGGTCAGATAGTTCTAACACAAGGCTTAGTTGTTGTTTAAAATGTCTCCATACCTTTGAGTGGGTGGAATCTATTCGTAGAATCACATTTCCAGACGGCTCAGCAGCTTTTGCTGCTTCTCTTTCATGCTGATTTTAACAGAGTTTTTCGGCGTCAGCATATCTTGCGAGGCCGCATACATCCTCTTGACAGTTAAGATATTGACATTGATGCCGTTTTAGACGAGAGAATATTCTGATCACTGATTATGTGTGTGTATATAATAGGTGAAATGTGAATACAAATAAAAATGTATTTACTGAAATGTACAATTCTTCATTCATAATTCTTCGTCACATGTCATATATATTTTGAACACATTCATAATATTCACTTGAATTCCCTACATCACAGACTCCCCACTAATTCAGTCTCATTCCAAATGAAAGAAAGCTGGTTTGTTCCAATCTTTCTCAAAACAACATGTCAATACAAGAGCCATGTGTTTCTCAGTGAGCTGGGATTGCCATGGCAATGGAGTGTTATCAGTCACTGTGTGCGCCCTTTCACACACATCAATCAATCAATCAATAAAAAAATCAATACATGAGTTTTCTACCTTTTCCCTGGCTTGTTAAATATTAGCATGATTGAAATCATGAAAACACACTCATAGCAGTTCAAGGTACATCTTGGAAAGGCCTGTGAAAGACAGTGAAGTAGATGTTCCATTTAGAAGAGTAAGAAGCTGTCAAAATGAGAACAATGAAAAGAAAAATGACAGGTCCATTACTTGTACAGCAGCAGCAACACATGGGAAGGTATAACACTAGGGTTAGGGGTAGGGCACTACACACCCTTTAATTCTCAATAGGATTAAAATAATGACACAAACAGAAACATTATTGTCAGTTTAGACAGACACACAGATTAGACAGCAGTGATTTACTGAGAGCTTTGACTGGGGTAAAAAAGCAGAAAGCAGTAAAATGGCCCAACCCTATGAAGCCCCACTGGTGCTCACGGCTCAGATCTCGCAGCAGTCTGGGCCTGGTATCTGCAGGAAACCGGAGGAGCTCCTAAACTCCTCTTGTCTTCACTGAACAGCTAGTCTCTGGAGCTCCATTGCTCCATTCACTGACAGTTCAGGGCAAGAACAAACTTCACGCTGACCATCAGTGAGTCCAGGCTGAAGATGCAGGAGATTACTACTGTCAGCACTATGGCTTCCATTAATTTGATCTACAAGACACACTCCTGATATTAGGCTACTGACCACAAGAGGGCTGATGCACCACTGCTGTCCATAATGTAATAACACTGTAATAAGACAATTGAAATAGGCAGCAGTTTCCTCCCCAGTCAGCCCTGTTCTCCCATTGTTAACAAAAGGCTCCTCACACCCAGTCATGAAACACTGCAGTGTGAATAGACCCCTAAATGAATATATAGCGATATAAATAAATACATTCACAGGCATGTAGTTATTCATTCATTTATTTTTATTTTGATGTAGAATATCCTCCATAAAAGGGAGCCAGAGCCATACAATATTACGTTCTCAATATACCACCTTCACCGCTGTTATTCCACAGGTCGAGACGAAATGCACCACTGCATTTTAAAACAAAGTAGAATTACATCATCATATACTATATATAAAAGGAATAACACACAACAGGAAATGTACGATGCTGTGTAGACTGTGCCTTTAACCCCCTGCTGGCCTTGTTATTAATGACTGCTGATGCTGAGGGACGCTGTCATTGTTTTACCTCACGCTGTACACGGCTGCGTGCCCTCCGTTACCATGGCAGCTGTGGGAAACAAAGGTTTCAGATTTGGGTGATTGAACTCAATTTTCGACTCCAAGATAAAGTCTCACAGCAAGGGAGCTCTAGAATCTCATGGAGTGTCTTCTTATGTGGATTTGGCAATGGATGGTGTAAGCACAGCTGGTGACTTTCAAATGAAATACAATTGCAGTGAAAAATCGGACCAGAAACGTATATATTAATGTTTTATGAATGTATTCATTTCAATATTTATTCATTTATGTATGTATTTATTTATAATTTCTGCATGGAATATCCTTACTCATAATTGTGTACTCCCCTGTTCTGTGCGTGTGTGTTAGAGTGAGATACCCCTTTGTCATAGCAAACCCAAATTAGCTCAGGTACAACAAATTGTCTTAACAAGGCACATAATAAGTTAAATAGAGCCCACCTGTGTCCAATCACAGTAGTTCAACTGATTCGAATCCTCCTGGATGAAGAATCAAGCTTTTCTATTGTATGAAGTGAATTTGAAGCAAATGGCAAAACATTTGAACAAGGAGCTGCCAAAAGAACTCCGGGATAAAGTTATTGAAAGGTACAGATTGGGAGAAGGCTATATGAAATGTTCAATGTCTTTGAATATCCCTTGGGGCACTGTCAGGTCCATCATTCAAAAAGTGGAAGCAGTTTGGCACCAGCAAGACACTGCCTGGATCAGACTGTCCTCAAAGTCAGTAAGGTCATGTGGCTTAAGGAAACTGCTGAGGAGGTCACTGTTAAATGGCCTAAGATTACATTTTAAAGAACTACAGAGGTCTCTGTCTGAGATTGGGGAAAATTTTGATGGCCTGTATGGGAGGGTGTTTCTGTAAGGAAGCCACTGCTGAAAAAAACCATATGATGTACTTTTATAATTTTGCAAAGAAACACTTAGGGGACACTGTACTGCATTGGGAGAAGAATTTTGTGGTCTGATGAGACCAAAGTGGAACTGTTTGGTCTCAATGCTCATTTATTTGTTTATTACTAAACCAAACATGGCACATCACCCTGCTAACACCATCCCTACAGTAAAGCATGGTGGTGGCAGCAAATAATGTTTTGGGGATGCTTTGCAGCAGGGGACATGGGAGGCTTGTGAAGATCCAGGGAAAGATGGATGGTGCAAAGTACAGGCAGATCCTGGAGGAAAACCTGTTCCAGTCTGCCAGAGACCTGGGACTGAGGAGAAGATTCACCTTTCAGGTGAATTTTTTTTTATTTTTAATGACTCTTTCAATATATCTATAATTGTTCTTTCACGTTGAAAGTTTAGATAATGTTGTGTAGAACAGTGAACAAACTCCTACTTTAATGCATTTTTTGAATTGTATCTTTTAGGCAGTGAAAAATATTCAAGGGTTTTGTGAAGACTTTTTCAAGGCACTATATATATATATATATATATATATATATATATAGAGACAGTCCAGGGGTCCCCTCAAAGATTTTGCGAAATGACAGAACATCAAAAAGCACAATGGATGATTTCACAAAGTTTGGACTTCTGTTAACCTGCAGGTCTGATTTCAATATTTTACAATTAATAATTATTTATACTGTGTAACAAAGCTACATAATCACAGCTGTGGCTAAGATGAATTGTTTGAGAGAAGGGAGAAGAGAGAGAAATAGCTGTGTTTGTACAAACTCAACACAAAGAAAACTATAAGCTATTTTTTTCTTTTTGATTGCAAGATAAAACTTGTTGTTTTTCTGAAAGGCAAAGAAACTGCATCAGCTGAAAATGAGTTTAAACTTAAGAGCACTGCTTGGCTAGAAGTGGCTGCTGTGCCAAGGTAGACAATTTGCATAGAAAAGACACTTTGCATTGGCAGCACATGCTTCAGTGCTCTGGGAGTGTTTATAGCCCTGTGAGTTTAACACTTCATGATTGAGAGCTGCCCTTCATGACAACAGAATCCACAACAACAATGACCTTTATCAGCATCTTCATCGGGGCACTTGTCATCTGCACTCAGGGTAAGAATCATTTAGAAAAATATTTTAAATCGATTTGTGGGACAATTTTTAACTCTATGTTAAAAGTAAAACAGGTGCAAACAAATGAAATCTTGAACATCTGTTTTTTAAATGAAGTCTTGAAATGTCAAAAATCTGTTTTAATCATTTATTTCAGTCAATTACTATAATTTTCTATTTTATTATTTATTATTTTCAGAATCCAGTGGACAGTATACTGTGACTCAGACTCCAGCAGTGAAATCTGTTCTCCCAGGAGACACAGTCGCTCTGAGCTGTAAAGTCAGCAGTGCAGTGTACAATAATGACCGCCTAGCCTGGTACCAACAGAAACCTGGAGAAGCTCCCAAACTCCTGATCTACTGGGCAAATACCCTTCAGTCTGGGATCCCAACTCGTTTCAGTGGCAGTGGATCTGGGACTGACTTCACTCTGACCATCAGTGGAATCCAGGCTGAAGATGCAGGAGATTACTACTGTCAGAGTCAACACTACCCCAGCAGTAGCAGAGTGTTCACACAGTGATACACACCCGTACAAAAACCTCCCTCAGTAGGACTGCATGGCGACTGCACTGCTGCAGCTGGGACCTACTGCAGGTGCTGAGGGTGAAGGCAATGAAACAGGACCCGGCCTGTGGAGGAGCTCAACTGCACACAAACACACTGGAGCTCAATAACAAGGGCTCAAAGTTACATGTCAATGGATTCAATATCATTCTATTTAAACAAAGAGGATTTTGTTGTGACTACAGATTTCATCTAGTAATTTAGTTTGAAATGAAAATACCATCTATTCTAAATTCTGAAACAAAATTAAAGTTATTGAAACTAAATTACAAAATGTAAATCATGAATTTCATATCTATTTCTCGTTAAAAAATAAATAAATAAATAATGGGCAGGGTTGCACCAGATGTGATTCTGTGTTCATCCACTTAGTTAACGTTTCAAGATTCTTCTAACTTACATTTGACCAGTACTAATGTGCTTCACTTGTTGTCATGCAGGTGGGAAAGGATAACACAAGGAAAAGTTGTTGTTTAAAATTCATCTAATCCATACCTGCAATTAGACAAAAGATGAAACTTCAGGAATCAAAACATTTGAGAGAGTTTCTCCCAGCTGTTGATGCTTGGCATTTTCATGCTGATTTTAACAGAGAGACCTACATACAAAATACTTCAATGGAGAGCTTTTGGACACATCCCCTTGACAGTTACCAATATTGACATTGAACTGGATTTTTTTTTAGATCATTTAGAATATTCTGATCACTGATTATGTGTTTTTTATAATAGGTGAATATTTGTTGAATACAAATAAAAAATTGTATTTAGTGGTGAAATGAATGAGTTATTCATAACCAGTGTCACATGTCATGTTTATTTAATACACATTCATAATATGTTGTTGAATTCCATGATCCACTCAACATATTCCCCAAGAAATAAAGTCTGAATCTAGAATAAAGGAAGCTGTTTGTGTATCTTTTCAAAGCCTGATGTCAAAAGCAAAACTAATGTGTTTCTCAGTGATTTGGGTTTGCAGATCCCTTTATTTCGATGTGTTGAAGGTTCACTGTGTGCACTCTTTCGTTTAATAGAAACCCAATCAATCAATAAAGAAATCAATAAATCAGTTTTCTACCTTTTCCCCTGGTTGTTAAATATTAGCCTCTTTTAAAATCAGTCTGTTTTTGTGTGTGCAGTTCTGGCTTTACATCTTGGACTGTGCCTGTGAAGGACAGTGAAGTAGATGTTCCATTTAAAAGCAGTAACGCCGTCAAATGACTGGAAATGAAAAGAAAAATGGATGTTTTCCTTGCTTTTTGTACACTGGGCAGCAGTCAACACATGGGAAGGTATAACACTAGGGTTAGGGTGTGTGTGCACTGAATACCCTTTAATTGCCTGTGTAGGATTGCCTCCCTCTCTGACAAAACACCTGCCTTATTGCCTGTTTAGACAGACACACACACTTTCAGACAGGAGTGATATACTTTTTATCTTTGACTTGAAATAAAATAGAAGAAAACAGTGAAAGTGTCCCAACCATTCTTTAAATTCAACTGGTGCTAACATGGTCAGATCTCAAATAAGATGGAAGATTGAGTTTGTAAGGCTTCTTTATCTAACTCAGCCTTTTCACTATAATACAAAGTTATCTCAATTTAAGACACACTTTTCCATAAATCAGGGTTTTTAATTCCTGAATTCATTCTTTTTTATTTCACTGAGACACACATCAGAGAACATGAAGGCACTGGGGCTCCTCCTTCATTGTCTGGCCTCCTTGCTCATCCTTGAAACCCTCATTATTATAATTTATTATGTAATAGCAGTGCTTCCTCAGCACACATGGAATCAGTTAATGGGCCAGGTTGTTTCTCGGTGGGTTGATTTCTAATGCCCCTTTTATTTTCAGGAAAGCCAAGATCTAAACATAAAACTACAGGAAGGATAATCTAATTGTCTCTGAGTCACCTGTCTCTATAGGAGGGAGTCCCACCTGTGAACTGCAGATCCAGTAGAACTGTCTGGTTTTTAAGGCAAGAAGCCTGGCATCTGCAGAACACAGGAGCTCCTAAACTAATCCACTCTTCTCTTCACTGAATAACTTAGTGTTGAAGATGCAGGAGATTACTCCTCTCTGTGTTTGTATAGCCTTCCAGGCATTTGCCCTACAAGCTGACACACTGCCACCATTAATGTTGACCACAAGAGGGAGACAGAGCACCACTGCTGTCCATAATGTAATAATGTAATAACACAGTAATAGGCAGCAGTTACCCCAGTCAGCCCAGTTCTCCCATTGATAACACAAGGCTCCCTCACACCCAGTCATCTAAACACTACAGTGTGGTCTGTGTCTGGAGGAAGGAACTGCTCACAGAATCATGCTGGGAAACACTGACTCTAATATCTCAACATCTGCAACTTCCACCCCTGCCAGTGAATATTAAAGAATATTTAAATGTCCCTTTAGCAGGCCAGCATTTTAAACACAATGATTCTCCCCTTGCTCTCCTCTCTGAGAGTTGCTGTAAGCTGTCTGTCCCACACCCCAGTTATTCCTGCAGACTCACATCAGTGTGTGTCAGCATAGAGGTTACAGTATGTCTTTCAGTAGCAGTGTGGAGTAGTGGTTAGGGCCCTGGACACCTCACCGGAGTGTCGTGGGTTCAATCCCAGGTGGAGGACACTGCTGCTGTACCCTTGAGCAAAGTACTTTACCTAGATTGCTCCAGTAAACACCCAACTGTATAAAATGGGAAATTGTATGTAAAAAAAATTGTAAAACATAATGTAATTGTATGTAAAAATAATGTGATATCTTGAAACAATTGTAATAACAATAAATTCCACCAGCACGGGAAGGGATGCCTATTGCAATTCCACAGCCCAGCAGCACAAACTGCACTACACTCTGTGACCACAAGAGGGAGAGAGAGTAATAAAATGATGCTCTTTAATCCAGAGCAGTGGTTCTTAACCTGGGGTCCTCAGAGACAGTCCAGGGGGTCCACAGGAAAAAAACTGGAAACTTTTCACTCAGCATCAGCAATGTGCAAAATCAAAATGTTTGCTTCTTGAATTGATTTGATTTCATAAAGTTTATGATGGATCTGTTAATCTTCAGCTCTGATTTTAATATTTTACAATTAATAATTATTTATACTGTGTAACAAAGCTACATAATCACAGGTGTGGCTAAGATGAATTGTTTGAGAGGAGGGAGAAGAGAGAGAATTAGCTGTGTTTGTACAAACTCAACACAAAGAAAACTATGAGCTATTTTTTCATTTTGCTTGCAAGATCAAACATTTTTTTCAGTTTTTCTTTTGAATGACAAAGAGACTGCATCAACTGAAAATGAGTTTAAACTTAAGAGCACTGCTTGGCTAGAAGTGGCTGCTGTGCCAAGGAAGACAATTTGCATAGAAAAGACACTTTGCATTGGCAGCACATGCTTCAGTGCTCTGGGAGTGTTTATAGCCCTGTGAGTTTAACACTTCATGATTGAGAGCTGCCCTTCATGGCAACAGAATCCACAACAACAATGACTTTTATCAGCATCTTCATCTGGGCACTTGTCATCTGCACTCAGGGTAAGAATCATTAAAAAAAAAATCTATTTCTGGGACATTTCTTAATATAAAGTATGTGTTGAAATGAAACAGGAAAAACTGAAAAAGGCTTGACATTTCATATGTGTTTTCATAATTTAATTCACTTGTTTATGATAATTCCACATTATCTATTATTTTCAGAATCCAGTGGACAGATTACTGTGACTCAGACTCCAGCAGTGAAATCTGTTCTCCCAGGAGACACAGTCACTCTGAGCTGTAAAACCAGCACCGCAGTGTACACTTATAGCAATTACCACTACCTAGCCTGGTACCAACAGAAACCTGGAGAAGCTCCCAAACTCCTGATCTACTTGGCAAGTACCCTTCAGTCTGGGATCCCAACTCGTTTCAGTGGCAGTGGATCTGGGATTGACTTCACTCTGACCATCAGTGGAGTCCAGGCTGAAGATGAAGGAGATTACTACTGTCAGAGTGAACACTACCCCAACAGTAGAGCTGTGTTCACACAGTGCTACACACCCGTACAAAAACCTCCCTCAGCAGGACTGCACAGCGACTGCACTGCTGCAGCTGGGACCTACTGCAGGTGCTGAGGGTGAAGGCAATGAAATGGGACACGGCCCGTGCAGGAGCTCAATGGCACACAAACACACTGAGCTCAATAACAAGGGCTCAAAAAATAAAAAAAGACAAGATCAATCTGGTAAATATCTTGATTATTCATGTATTCTAATACATTGCAGAGGCTGAAGGGCTGTCATTGAATTTATATTTACTAATTTAATTTCAAATAAAAATGAAAATACAATTATTGATTTATATCTAGTAAGGAAAAGATAAATGTGAACATTGTTAATTTTCTGATACTTAAATACAAACTGAAAATAAACTAAATCAGACACTTTACTCCTCTTAAAGGAAATAAATAAATATATACATGCATACATACATACATACATAGCATATTACAATCCTACATATTTCTATTCCGTTACAAGTTTTAAAGCAATCTATGATTTAAAACACATATTAACTTATTTAAATATTAATATACAATATTTTTTTTATTTTTTAAATATTTTCAAAGCAATTTAATATATTTCTAATTAAAACTATAAAATAAATAAATATAGTGAAATAAATATGAATAAAATGCTATTTTATAAAGTGTATCAGTAATGCTACAAAATTTAAACCTCACGCTTGAAAGTTCAAGCATTTCATTCATTTGTATTTGGTGCGGTGATGCTCAGAAAAGTGTTGATAGTGTGAAAACATGGAGTACACACACAAACACATTGTTAATTCACCATTGTGCAATTTAAAAGAACTATATTAAGGGTGGGGTTTGTTTCTTGTTTTAATTTGCAGATCGTTGATGGTTAGATAATTCATTGTAAATTTCACTTCATTAAGTGTATGTTTGTGGTAATGAGCTGGCTGTTTAACAATACCTGTATCTAATCATCTTCATCAATTGATTAATAACTATTAAGGTTTGTTTGGTTTACAAATTGTAACTTATTTGCCAATCATTGATGTTGGGATATCTGATTGAAAACTTTACTTGATGAAGTGTATGTCTGTGATAATGAATTGTCTGCTTAATAAACCTGTGTTTAATCATGTTCACTAATTGGTAATAACGATATTAAGGGCTGGGTTTGCTTTGTTTCTTTTAAACACTGAGGACGGCTCTTTGAGTCAAAACACATCTGTTGTTTGGAGTTTTGGTCTCTGTTTTTAAATAAATGTAGAATGTTTGAAATATCACAATGGTGAATTAACCCGTTTTGTTTTCCTGCTATAAAGTGTAGCATTGACAGGAACACACCCAGATGTTTAGCTGTGGAAGCTGCTGTATGTGCAAGGACTTGGCACTATCAGTGTGAAGCTCTGTGTGGAATGCATGCTTTCACAGGCTTATACAACCAATGCATCACATTGAAAGAGGAAGAAACCATTCTGACTTCATTGTCAACCATACAGGACATTGTCAGTCAACGAGCAGACTGGGGTAACAGAGTGATATACTGTAAGCAAGGAGCTAGTCAAGTCTTGTGATGCTTTTGTCTGCTCCTTGTCTGGTAAAGCAGGAGATGATGTTGAATGGGGTTACAGATTGATCTGCAGCAGAAAATGATGCATGCAGCTCTCCCACATCCTCTGCCTGCGCGCACTGCTGTGTTTTGTGTTGTGTGTTGTTTTCAGAGCGGTCGTTGTTTATATTTGTATTTATTTGTAATGATTGCAATGTTAAATCAATCATTTTTCACAGGTATTTATTGCACCGCGCACCCTTAGTGTGCTTCTGGTGCTGAACGTTTCCTGCTGTGTATTAATCTGCTGCTAACATTCAATTTCTTTTTATCTGCAATAAAAGAAAAGATTCTTTTAATTGGAAGAGGCCGTGTTTCTGATCCCATCCTTGATTTGCTTTCAGAATAAAATAACCTGTAACTGTTTTATTTGTCCAGTGTCTTACACACTAATCTGGCGTAGACCGACTCCAAATGTGATTATGTATTTCAATTCTGCATAAGCTCTGCCTAGCCGGGTGTTACAGTTACATAAAAAGGACTCTATAGAGTCCTAATGCAAAAAAGAAAGAGCAAAAAGCAAGTTGGGAAAGGGGAGAGGGTGTCAGTAAATATCCAGAGTGCTCTGAGGTTTAAACACAAAACACAGAGCTGATAGGAAAGAGAAACACTCTCTGAGCCTCCAGCTCAATACAGCAAATCATGGAATAAAGAGATTCAGTGACAGCTAACACAGGGAGCTGCTCTGTGCTCAAGTGAATAAAAGTGCACTCATTAATGTGACCTCCGAGAGACACAGTGCAGATAATATTGACCACACGAGGGAGCCAGAGCAACACTAACACCCCCAACTGCCCCCCCTCTCCTCCAGCCCCTCCCAGTGCAGTAAGAAGGAGCCTGTGTGTATTCCTGCTGTCTGCTTCTCTCTGCCCCCCTCTCTCCTGTAGAATCCACAGCAGCCCTGTTGAACAGAGCCCAGTGGCACACAAGCCTTTATCAGAGCACTGCCACTCCCCACACTGGATCAGTGTCTCACTGTTTCTAAATGACATGTGGGATTGGACACTGCACAGGACACTGGGTGTTAGAGTGTCAATCAGATGAGCAGGAGCCTGGAGACGTGTCAGAAACATCAAACAGAGCCCTGACAAGCAGCACCGACTGCAGATATTAACACTGACCACAAGAGGGCCAGAGCACCACTGCTCTTCATAACACCATGTAATTTTTTTTTTTTTTTTTTTTTTTTTTGGTTCCTGGGTAGTAAGTGTTATTTCCTAATTGCTTATGCCTCAAAAGTATAGAAAATGGCTATTATTCCCCACAAACTTTGCTTTTGTGACCAGGACAGTGATATTTTGAAATTTACCTATTTTCCAGAACATTCCAGATAGATTCAGTGCTGAGTAAACTTGGAGTAACTTCTAGAACTTTCTAGAACTTTCCAGTAATATAAATAGTAGTATAAATACAGGGCCTTAAGCCCACCAGTTCAGTTAGTTCCAGCTGCCTAAATGGATACATATCTGCATTTTTCTGAGATGGCATCAAGAGGCTGCATGCATCCCGCAGACGCATTTTGCTATGTCTGCGGCCAATTTATCAAGACAAGAGTGAAAAAGTACTCTGTGGAAGCATCTGCTAAGATGTGTGAGGCCTACAAGGCATATTTCGGCATGCCTGTCGAGGATCAAGACAAACCCTGGGCACCTCATTTCACCCGAGCACTGCAAAAAACTCTGGAAGGTAAGATGGACAATTGTTGCTCAGAATTTTATGTTATAAAATTTGTTAAAATTTTAAAATTGTAAAAGTTTTTAATTTTAAAATGTTTTACAATTTTCAATGTTATAAAAAAAAATATATCATATATGAAAAATGTTGCAGAGAATCTCTTACACATTAGTCATGGGTGAAATAAATGTATTTTGTAGGATGGTACAGAGGGGAAAAAAGAGCCATGAAGTTCGCTATCCCAAGAATTTGGCGAGAACCCACTGACCACTCAAGCAACTGCTACTTCTGCATGGTGGACCCTTCCAGGCGTCGGACTGGCAGAATGCACCTGCTATCACGTATCGGACCTTCCTTCATCCATCGCCCGGTGCCACACTGCCATGAGCTCCCGTACCCACTCCTCCGGAGAGCAGCCGTCTTTAGAAAGAGCAGCAAGTCAGAGGCGCAGGAAGACGTTGTAGATCCAGATGACAATTTCAGAGGTGGAGCTGAGGAGAGAAACCCATACTACCCCAACCAAAAAAGACTACTCACTTCTAAATCTTTTGTAGTCATTTTTGTATTACTTTAAGTATAAATACATGTTAATTTGGATTCATATGTTGTTTTTTTCTGACTTTATGTGAACAAAGACACAAATTCGCCCGTTTTCTCATTGAAATAGGTAAATTTCAAAATATCACTGTCCTGGTCACAAAAGCAAAGTTTGTGGGGAATAATAGCCATTTTCTATACTTTTGAGGCATAAGCAATTAGGAAATAACACTTACTACCAGGAACAAAAATTGTGTTATATAGTGTAATCAATCAATCAATCAATAAATATTTATTTTATATAGTGCCTTTCATAGTGGACCACCATCACAAAGCGCTTTACAAGATAGTGAGAAACAATGCATAATACATTAAATACAGTGAAATACAGGGCATAGTACATTAAATACAAACAGTAAAAAACAATGCAAATACATTAAATACAAGCATATTACATTAAATACAAGGCTAGGATGTGATTTCTAAACATTGTGGATGTGTGTGTCATACAGAATCATATGAATAAGATGGAGTGAAAAACCTGAAATAGCAATTTAGACAACAATTAATAACAGATATCAGGCTTGAAGAGCATTGAAAGGCAGAGAGAACATGGGGATGAATGATGTAATAACACAGTAAAAAGACAATTGAAATAGACAGCAGTTACCTCACCAGTTCTCCCATTGTTAACACAAGGCTCCTCACACCCAGTCATCTAAACACAACAGCATGGGAAGGGATTTTACTGCAATTCCACAAACGTCAACACAGACTGCACTACACTCTGTGACCACAAGAGGGAGAGAGAGAGAGTAATAAAATGATGCTCTTTAATCCAGAGCAGTGGTTCTTAACCTGGGGTCCTCAGAGACAGTCCAGGGGGTCCACAGGAATAAAACTGGAAACTTTTCACTCAACATTAGGAATGTGCAAAATCAAAATGTTTGCTTGTTGAATTGATTTGATTTCACAAAGTTTATGATGAATCTGTTAACCTGCAGCTCTGATTTTAATATTTAACAATTAATAATTATTTATACTGTGTAACAAAGCTACATAATCACAGCTGTGACTAAGATGAACTGTTTGAGAGAAGGGAGGAGAGAGAAATAGCTGTGTTTGTACAAACTCAACACAAAGAAAACTATAAGCTATTTGTTTTTTGTGCTTGACAGAGAAGACTTATTTTTTGTTTTTTTTTCTGAAAGGCAAAGAAACTGCATCAGCTGAAAATGAGTTTAAACTTAAGAGCACTGCTTGGCTAGACGTGGCTGCTGTAAGGAAGACAATTTGCATAGAAAAGACACTTTGCATTTGGCACATGCTTCAGTGCTCTGGGGTGTTTATAGCCCTGTGAGTTTAACACTTCATGATTGAGAGCTGCCCTTCATGGCAACAGAATCCACAACAACAATGACTTTTATCAGCATCTTCATCTGGGCACTTGTCATTTGCACTCAGGGTAAGAATCATTTAGAAAAACATGTTTAAAAAAATATCTAATTCTGAGAGAATTCTAATACATAACTGTTGAAAGTAAAACTGAGAAATTAAAAAGATGAAATGAAAATGTGCTGAAATGTAATGCGTTTTCATTATTTAATTCACTAATTTATTCTAATTTTCTATTTTATTATTTATTATTTTCAGAATCCAGTGGACAGTATACTGTGACTCAGACTCCAGCAGTGAAATCTGTTCTCCCAGGAGACACAGTTGCTCTGAGCTGTAAAGTCAGCAGCGCAGTGCATGGTAATAACTGGCTAGCCTGGTACCAACAGAAACCTGGAGAAGCTCCCAAACTCCTGATCTATGGTGCAAGTACCCTTCAGTCAGGGATCCCAACTCGTTTCAGTGGCAGTGGATCTGGGACTGACTTCACTCTGACCATCAGCGGAGTTCAGGCTGAAGATGTAGGAGATTACTACTGTCAGAGTGCACACTACTCCAGTGGCTATGTGTTCACACAGTGATACACGTCCGTACAAAAACCTCCCTCAGCTCTGCAGGAACTGCTCTGGCTCATAGACAGTAACCACAGGGGCTGAGGCTGAGAACAGCTGCAGAGCTGCTGCAGTTGGTCTGCACAGAGCTGGGGTTGATTAGGCTGTGTCAGTCAAACACACATAAACAGCCTGATGTGCATCACAATGTGATCTATATTATCATATTGTTCAGATAGGATTGTCCTGATCTGGTTTTATAGAGAGTTGAACTAACTCTCAGCACTAATGTCCAATGCAGTGAGTTCAGCACAAGATACTGTAGTTGTGAGGGTGAAATACAGGTGCCCAAGTCAAGGGGAGGGCATTAATGAGAGCCAAGGTCAGTTATCTAGTGTAAGAGCACACTGCACAGGATAGGAATGCTGTTCATAAATACAATAATAATGTCAGGAAACATGAGAACATAAGAAGCGTTGAGAAGGAGAAAGGCCATTGGGCCCATCAAGGCTGGTCCTTGTTAGCACAGCAATCTCCTCTCCTGGGGCTCCAATCTAAAAGCACAGCATCTCGTCTTGTTTGAAATGCTCCCAGTGTTTGGATCCTTCTACTTCATCTGGTCGCCTATTCCATGTGTTTCCAGCTCTCTGTGTAAAAAGTTCTTCCTAGCTTCTGTTCTCAATGTGCTTTTCCTCAGCTTCCATTCATGCCCTCTTGTTCTGCTCTCTGTGTTCAAATTGAAGCAGTGTCTCGAGTTCACTTTGTCTAGACCAGGTAGGATTTTATAGACTTCAATCAAGTCCCTCGTTCTCTTCTTTTTCAAGGCTGAAGAGATTTCATTCTTTTAGCCTGTCCTCGTAGCTCATGCCACTTAGTCCTGGGATAAGCCTGGTTGCCCTTCTCTGCACCTTCTCCAGTGCAATAATATCTGATCTGTAGTGAGGTGACCAAAACTGCAGACAGTATTCTAGATGTGAGCTAACTGGGGCATTGTACAATCACAGCAAATAACAAATTATATTGAGTAATGTAACCTTGGTTTTTGTTTCTTCAATTACTTAATAATTAAATTATGGGTTATACTCTTTATAACTGATGTATTCTCAGATGAGAAGTAGCCCAAAGATCTTTATGATAAAAGCAGCATTTTAATGACAAAGTGTAATTTGGAAACAGGAGCTGGTCTGTGTTCAGTGAATAAAGTGCAGAGAGACATACTGCAGTTATTAATACTGACCACACGAGGGAGCCAGAGCACCACTGCTGTCCATAATGTATTAACACAGCAATAAGACTACATTTTAATAAGAAGGTGTAATTTGGGGAGGGGGTGTGACAGTAAATATCCAGAGTGGTCTGAGGTTTAAACACAAAACACACAGCTGATAGGAAAGAGGAAACACTCTCTGAGCCTCCAGATCAATACAGCAAATCATGGAATAAAGAGATTCAGAGCTACATTGACACTAGTTGCACCAGGTAAGATAGTTCTAACACAAAGGCTTAGTTGTTGTTTAAAATGTCTCCATACCTTTGAGTGGGTGTAATCTATTCGAGAATCACATTTCAGGCTGCTCGGCAGCTGTTGCTGCTTCTCTTTCATGCTGATTTTAACAGGTTTTTTGGCGTCAGCATATCTTGCGAGGCTGCATACAGACGTGCTCAAATTTGTTGGTACCCCTCCACAAAAAACGAAGAATGCACAATTTTCTCTGAAATAACTTGAAACTGACAAAAGTAATTGGCATCCACCATTGTTTATTCCATATTTAATAGAAATCAGACTTTGCTTTTGATTTTTTATTCAACATAATATTGTAAATAATAAAACAAATGAAAATGGCATGGACAAAAATGATGGGACCGCTAACCTAATATTTTGTTGCACAACCTTTAGAGGCAATTACTGCAATCAAATGTTTTCTGTAGCTCTTAATGAGACTTCTGCACCTGTTAACAGGTAGTTTGGCCCACTCTTCCTGACCAAACTGCTCCAGCTGTCTCAGGTTTGATGGGTGCCTTCTCCAGACTGCAAGTTTCAGCTCTTTCCATAGATGTTCGATAGGATTCAGATCAGGACTCATAGAAGGCCACTTCAGAATAGTCCAATGTTTTGTTCTTATCCATTCTTGGGTGCTTTTAGCTGTGTGTTTATCCTGTTGGAGGACCCATGACCTGCGACTGAGGCAGAGCTTCCTGACACTGGGCAGTACGTTTCGCTCCAGAATGCCTTGATAGTTTTGAGATTTCATTGTGCCCTGCACAGATTCAAGGCACCCTGTGCCAGGCGCAGCAAAGCAGCCCCAAAACATAACCGAGCCTCCTCCATGTTTCACTGTAGGTATGGTGTTCTTTTTTGAAAGCTTCATTTTTCGTCTGTGAACATAGAGCTGATGTGACTTGGCAAAAGCTCCAGTTTTGACTCATCTGTCCAAAGGACATTCTCCCAGAAGGATTGTGGCTTGTCAATATGCATTTTAGCAAATTCCAGTCTGGCTTTTTTTTTATGTTTTCTTTCAAAAAGTGGAGTCCTCCTGGGTCTTCTTCCATGGAGCCCACTTTCGCTCAAAAAAGCGACGGATGGTGCGATCAGAAACTGACGTACCTTCACCTTGGAGTTCAGCTTGTATCTCTTTGGCAGTTATCCTTGGTTCTTTTCTACCATTCGCACTATCCTTCTGTTCAATCTGGGGTCGATTTTCCTCTTGCGGCTTCCAGGAGGTTGGCTACAGTTCCATGGACCTTAAACTTCTTAATAATATTTGCAACTGTTGTCACAGGAACATCAAGCTGCTTGGAGATGGTCTTGTAGCCTTTACCTTAACCATGCTTGTCTATTATTTTCTTTCTGATCTCCTCAGACAACTCTCTCCTTTGCTTTCTCTGGTCCATGTTCAGTGTGGTGCACACAATGATACCAAACAGCACAGTGACTACTTTTCTCCGTTTAAATAGGCTGAATGACTGATTACAAGATTGGAGACATGTGTGATACTAATTAAAGAAACTAATTAGTTTGAAATATCACTATAATCCAATTATTTATTATCTTTTCTAAGGGGTACCAACAAATGTGTCTAGGCCATTTTAGAATATCTTTGTAGAATAAGCAATAATTCATCTCTTTTCACAGCTTCTTTGCTTTATTCTATGACATACCAAAGGCATGCAAGTATACATGATAAAATAGCTTTTAATTTCATCACTTTTCAGGAGGAATGAAGCATTATTTCAATGAGCTGTAAGGGTACCAACAAATTTGAGCATGTCTGTACATCCTCTTGACAGTTAAGATATTGACATTGATGCCATTTTAGACGAGAGAATATTCTGATCACTGATTATGTGTGCATATAATAGGTGAAATGTGAATACAAATAAAAATGGATTTACTGAAATGTACAATTCTTCATTCATATCACTGTCACATGTCATGTATATTTTGAACACATTCATAATATTCACTTGAATTCCCTATATCACAGAATCCCCACTAATTCAGTCTCATTCCAAATGCTCCCAAACCCCTGATCTATGGTGCAAGTACCCTTCAGTCTGGGATCCCAACTCGTTTCAGTGGCAGTGGATCTGGGACTGACTTCACTCTGACCATCAGTGGAGTCCAGGCTGAAGATGCAGGAGATTACTACTGTCAGAGTTTCCACTACCCAAGCAGTAGCAGAGTGTTCACACAGTGCTACACACCGTACAAAAACCTCCCTCAGCAGGACTGCAGGTGAACATTGTTCATTTTCTGATACTTAAATACAAACTGAAAATAAAGTAAAGCAAACATTTTGCTTCTCTTTCAGTAAATGTATATAAATAAATAAATTGCATATTTAACTTCAAATTGTATTATTTCCTTTTTTCATTTTACTCTTTTAATGATTCCACTTCATCAGCAACACATTCTATATACAAACAGAATGATCTTTATTTTTTAAAACAATTGAACTGTATGCATATTGAGATTGATTTATTTATGATCCACTGGACAACATATTAAAAAAGAAGTCCAGCAAACAGCAAAGCCCAGTATTGCAGTGATGTGTAGTTACACTGTCTGACTCTGTGGAGTCCAGCTGGATATTTTTCATTGTGTCACTCTGATGTGTTTTAATGTATTTTCAAAACTAATATTAATACATAAATGAATAACATTGAACTTTAATATATTGTTAAGATTAAAATCAAGACACAAATTACTGTTAATTACAATGAACAAACCATGTCTTCTTTTGAAATAGAATTTTACACTTTATTCTTAATTATGAAAAAAATGTTAATACTATATTGATATACCTCAGATTATAACTTATTGTAATAAAAAATAATGCATCTAAATTTAAATAAAAATAAATAAATGAGGAATTCATACATTTCTGAGTGAATTCTTATTTTTTATTAAGGAGCAGCACATCAGCGTTATTGAAGGCAGTTTATTCTTCATTGTCTTGCCTCCTGTGTCATCCTTGTTACCCACCTGGTCTCCTTCATTTCCTTATGTGCAGCAGCTCCCCTGGCACACATGTCTCAGACTTATGGGCCAGTTCATTCTGAACAGGCAGATTTCTAATGCCCTCCTAGAGAGCAGGAAAGCACTGAGAGGCTAAACATAAAACTACAGGAAGGATAATCTAACTGTACTGTGAGTCACCCAACCCTATCAAGTCCCACCTGTGTTCACAGCTCAGATCTCATAGAACTGTCTGTGACACTTATTGAAACAGAAGTGCAGCGCTTAGAACACATATACAAATAGAACTAATCCACTCTTCTATTAAACTGTGAACTTAGTGTTTGATTGAATCCCTCTCTGTGTTTGTATAGCCTGGAAACAGGCATCAGTGCCCTGCCAAGCTGCACACACTGCCATCATTCACACTGACCACAAGAGGGAGCCAGAGCACCACTGCTGTCCATATTGTAATAACAGTACAGTAATCAGACAATTGAAATAGTCAGCAGTTGCCTCCCCAGTCAGCCCAGTTCTCCCATTGTTAACACAAGGGTCCTCACAGCTAGTCATCTAAACACTACAGTGTGGTCTGTGTCTGGAGGAAGGAGCTGCTCACAGTGATGCATGCTGGGAAACACTGACTCTAATATCTCAACATCTGCAACTTCCACCTCTGCCAATGAATATTAAAGAATGTTAAAATGTCCCTTTAGCAGGCCAGCATTTTAAACACAATGATTCTCCCCTTGCTCTCCTCTCTGAGAGTTGCTGTAAGCTGTCTGTCCCACACCCCAGTTATTCCTGCAGACTCACGTCAGTGTGTGTCAGCATAGAGGTTACAGCATGTCATTCCACCAGCATGGGAAGGGATTTCTGTTGCAATTCCACAGCCCAGCAGCACAGACTGCACTACACTCTGTGACCACAAGATGGAGAGAGTAATTCCACAGCCCAGCAGCACAGACTGCACTACACTCTGTGACCACAAGAGGGAGAGAGTAATTCCACAGCCCAGCAGCATGCTGCTCATGTAGTGAGGATGTTCAGCAGGATTGCTGCACCACCTTTGCACAGGTAATAATTCATTCCACCCCAGATGCTCACATCAGTAATCTGCTTCCCTGGTGCTCTAGTGGTTAGGATTCAGCGCTCTTACCACCCCCGCATGGGTTTGATTCCCGGTCAGGGAACTTGTTTTTTTGCCCAAGTCATTCCTGATTAAATCCCGCAACTGCTTCTCGTGAATCACTTTTAATGCCAGGCATTGTGGACCGACTTTATTAAAGCAAAATAAGTTATTCAGCTGTGCGGTCCGCAGCCTGGCCAGCTCTCCCTCCCACTCAGCCAAAAGTCGATGTTCAATCTTGGCAATATCTTGGTAGTTTTGACCAATCATAGCCCGAGTCGCGACCAAGAATTCACCAGGAAACAGCCATTCAGATTTCGCAGAGCTACCAAGAATAAAGTGACGGAATTATCCAATCAGATCTCGTAGAACTCCCAAGAATACTGAGCGTTTTCAACGATGGGAGATTATTGAATCTTGAAGTCTTTTGGTTTATTTCGAAATACAATCATCTGAAGGGAAGAATTTTATTACAGTATTATTTTAATTGTCACTAGTACTGCAAATTATAGTCACCAAAAAAAAAAAAATGCCAATAATAATACATGTTCGTATTACAAATGTCAGCTGTAGAAATCGCGGATAGTAAACTCTATGTTTTGTAATATTATCAATAAAAAATACGATTGACATTTTTACAATAGGTGTCAGTTCTGAGTGTTAAAAATGTAATATTTACGACAGCTACAAACTTGTTTGAGGGACTGTTTTATCCAAAGCGCAATTATATTTAATACATTTGTCCATTATAATGGTACTGTAATACTTGTATCTGGGACAACAGATACCGTACCATGGTAAAATAAATAGTACCATATAGTACCGTGGTGTAGTGTTGCATTATACTGTAGATACCAGGATACTTCTTAGAAATAAAAAGTACAATCGTATTATCATGGTGGTACTGCATTATAGTACCAGAATAGTGCATTGTACATTGATAGTATAGGATACATTGTGTTTTTCTATCATTTACTTTTAATTATGTATCCATGAATGTTATAGTACTGTATTTAACTTTAGGTTTTTAAGTCTAATTTAGTTTCATTGAAAAATGATCTTGTTTTGAAAGCAATACTTAAAAAATGTGAACATGGTTACTCCATACTTTTTTTTTTTAAATAATCTCTCTTTTTCAACAGTAAGTCCCTTTTGCCATTGTATAGTAGTGTTTATTTGTTTTCACCCAGTGAACCCCTTTTTGATTTCTTGTTGTTTTGTGTAGAAACCTTTTATTTGGCCATTGTGACTATTTTGTGTTTAGGCTATTTGTTTAATTGAAGTCTTTTGTTTAACTGCAACCTTGCTATTCTGTCACAAATGCTCTTTTTTTTCAGGTTCAGATGGAACCCGTGTTTAGAAGAAAGGCTGATGGCAGCTCAACCTGACTGATACAAAGTAATCCATAAGCTGGTATCGCCCCAGAAGGTTCAACCATGTAAGTTCGAATTTGAATCAATGCTTATAAAATAATGATCTTCACATTATGACTACTTTATAGGTCTCCCTTTCAGTGCTAATTTCATTATCTATTACAATGCATTTTTATAACTTATGGTGTGATTTGAACTTGGGTGCTATATAATGAATGTTCTAGTATACACATATCAAATACTGGCATTATTATATTTGGGGGAAAACAGTCAGTTGATATAAATGATATGTGGTCCAGTTACCATACCAGGTACCTATAGCTGTTGTTTTTCAGCTCTGATGACTGGTGCTGAACTGAGCAAAACCAAGAACTCCAGAAAAAATCATTACCTTCTTATACTGGACCATGCAAATACACAGGTACAGTGAACTTGTTAAAGGATTGTCAGTATTACCATTAAAAATGTAAAGCTGCTAAATTATTAGCGCAATTTTCTCTGAAACTCCACACAGGAGTTGGTAGCAGTGTTTGATTTTTATAATCTTTTACTGATAATTATAAGGTAGCTGCATTTCTTAATTACAAATACACAATTTATTTATTTTTTTTGCAGGGGAACTAATTGGTGTGGAGTATTTGTACAATCAGTTCTCCATGACTACGGTGCCATGATTGACAGGTTGGAGGCTGGCTCTGATCTGTCTATTGAATTGGAGGAAGATGAGGGATTTGCTGACACCGAAGGGTTTCAGGATCTAACAGTTCCTACACTGGACAGAGAACCTTCCTGCAGCTGTTTGTTCAATTGCTCGTTTCAAGCTGCGATGTAGCCTATGAGAATCGCTTGCACAATTCAAGGGGAATTAGCTCAAATGGTAGCGTGCTCGCTTAGCATGTGAGAAGTAGCGGGATCGATGTCCGCATTCTCCAAATAGTTTTAATGTATCTGCGTATTTAGTCCCAGCGCATTATGAAGATACATACAGTGTGACAATTCTTTGTAACAGGGCGCCCGCCCTACATGTGTATTTTTAAAGCACAGTCTCTAATTTGTAATATTCCCCAGACTGGAAAACTGCAGTGCGCCCTCCATCGTATGTCTTCCGAGAAGCACAAAGGGAGATTTTTTTATATTTTTTTAGCAGTTGAAGAGTTTGTGTTAATTGAGAATAAATATAAATGGCTTGAAGTTTGCTTTCATTTGTAACGTGTTTGTAATGAAATCTGTTTTTGTTTCAATTTGATTACCAATCATTGTACTGTATACTAGCTACTGTTGCATGTCTATGATTTTGCTAATCAGCTTCCCATATGGTCTAGCGGTTAGGATTCCTGGTTTTCACCCAGGCGGCCCGGGTTCGATTCCCGGTATGGGAACGTCTTTGTTATTGTCATTTTGTTACAGAACTGTGGTCATGTGTAATGTGTTTTCATTATGATAATAAAGCTACAGTTACTTGAAATATGAATATATATATATATATATATATATATATATATATATATATATATATATATATATATATATATGTATATATATATATATATATATATATATATATATATATATATATATATATATATGACTCTATTCACATCCCTTTACATTGAAATTCCTCCACAGGTTGGTGCTTCTCAACTCAGATTAAGGTTGATACTGTATAAATGCAGAACCTATCGTTCCAGATGGATGAGACCATTCATTTTTAAATGCATGTAATTTGATTTGTGTATTGGTATTATTTGTATTGAGGCAGGGAGGCTGCAGTTGTTTCTAAGCGACAATTAATCTGCTATAAAATTCTTAGGGTTCGTGTCATACGACTTTGTGTCATCAAAGCTGTTTCTGATGACGTCCAGTGGATTATATTTGGAATCGTTGGTTCTGTTGTTCACAGTATTTTCTCAAATAGTAAGACAAATTGCTTCCACCAGTCAACCCGGCTAGCTCAGTCGGTAGAGCATGAGATTCTTAATCTCAGGGTCATGGGTTCGAGCCCCACGTTGGCCGTCTTTTTTAAATACAAATTGTAGATGTTTCTTCGAGGCAACGGAGCAATGTCTGATTCTGTTCACATTGTATACAGTATTGCAACAAAATTACTTATTGGTCATTGTCATATAGCAATTGCTATTGTAAAATGCGTGCATCGTTTATAGCTATAACAATATTGAAATAAATAATCTTACTTTTTTGGGTTGGCTTCAATCCGGTTCTTTTTTTACAATTGTCATTACATCATTCATGGAGCAACAGTTGGTATGTGCGTAATAAACCCAATCGGGCCTTGATACAATAGACAACACTAGTCTATGCTGAAATTAATAATGCAGTTTTCTACTGTAATAAACACAGCTTGTCAGGATGGCCGAGTGGTCTAAGGTGCCAGACGCAAGGACTTTGTCTTTCCAAAGAATTGTGTGTTCTGATCTCCGAATGGAGACATGGGTTCAAATCCCACTTCTAACAGTTTGATTTTACTTATTTTTAAAAGGAATAAATGTGTTCATTTTACTATAAAAGATTGTTTCAAGGAAATCAACAGCTGATACCAAACTCTTGTCAGCACTCAATACCATTTTAGAAGTTGATTTGCTATTTGATTGGTTTCCAAACTGTTTAGCTGTTCTTTTCCCACCCATTTCTGCGGTCAGCACAAAGCGCCAGCAAACAGAAGAGCCTCAACAAAAGAGCCGGGAGTCTAGCTGTGGGAGTCCAGCGAGGGGAGGCCTGCGCCGAAACGCTGTTGGAATAGATCCTAACCTAACAGCGCTCTGGAAGAAGCCATCTACTAGTCAGGTCTGTACCCTCCACCCCACCGCTCCCACTGTGCCTATTTGTCTTACCTGTCCTGCTGTGACTGTCTCTCACATCCCTATTCTGTCCTCTCGTCCTCGTCCTCTGCCCTCCCTCCGCTGCTGCTCCTCCAACCCCTCTAACCTCATCCCTCTGCCTCTCCCCCCCTCCCGCACACTCTCTGGTGCACTCTGGAACTGTCACTCTTCTGCTAACAAAGCTGATTTCATCTCTGCCTTTGCCTCCCACCTCTCTCTCGATTTCCTTGCTCTCACTGAAACCTGGCTGTCCCCTGATAACACTGTAACTCCTGCTGCCCTGTCATCTCTCTACATCCTGTCCCATACCCTGCGTCTCACTGGACGGGGAGGTGGGACTGGTCTCCTCTCTCCCTCCTTACTCTTTTCTGTCCCCTCTGACCTCTCCTCACTCTCTGTTTATAATTTTGAATTTCATGCAGTCCAACTAACCTCTCCCTGTCAACTCCTGCTAATTGTACTGTACCGTCCCCCTGGGCCTCTCGCCCACTTTCTGGATGAACTCGACTATCTACTCTCCTCCCTCCCCTCTCTGTCTACCCCAACTGTCCTGTTAGGTGACTGCAATATCCATCTCTCCAACTCCAGCCAATCTGCCGGATTCCTCCCTCTCCTTCGCTCCTTTGACTTCTGTCTCTCTCTCCATCCCATCCTACCCACAAAGCTGGCCATCAACTGGACCTCACCTTCTCCAGGGCCTGCTGCCCCTCCACCCTCTCTGTCACCCCCTTTTTCTCTGTCTCTCCCCTCTCTCCCTGTTCCTCCTACCCCCACTGTCACCTCTCGCCGTAACCTCCGCTCTTTCTCCCCCTCTGTTCTTGCCTCCACTGCTCTCCCTCACCTCCCTCCTATCGACTCCTTCTCACAACTCTCTGTATACTCTGCTACCTCCACCCTCTTCTCCTCCCTCACCTCCTCCCCCGACTCCCTCTGTCCCCTCACCTCCCGACCTGCTCGCCCCTCCTCTCCCCAACCCTGACTCTCCTCTGTGCTCCGCTCAGCAAGAACCACACTGCGATCTGCTGAAAAGAAATGGAAGAGAACCAAACTCCCTGCTGCCCTAGACCTCTACCACACTCTCCTCTCCTCCTTCTCCTCTACTCTCTCCTCTGCTAAATGTACTTATTTCCAATCTGTAATCCAAGCCTCCACTAACAACCCACGTAAACTATTCTCTACTTTTTCCTCCCTCCTAAACCCTCCCCTCTTCCTCCTCCCTCCTCTATCTCCTCTGATGACTTTGCCTCTTTCTTCTCTTCTAAAATCTCAGATATCCGCAAACTCTTTAACACCTCTCCCTCCCCCCCACCCCTCCTGCTCCAACCCCTACACCCACTACATCCCCTACTAACTCGCCCTCCTTCTCCACCTTCTCTCCCCTCTCAGACTCTGACCTCTCCTCCCTGCTCCAGAGTCACAAACCCACCACATGTGCCCTGGACCCCCTCCCCACTCACCTCTTTCAAGCTGCTGCTCCTGCTCTACTTCCCTTCATCTCCTCCCTTCTCAACACCTCTCTCCTTTCTGGTCTCTTTCCCTCTGCCTTCAAAAAGCCTCTATCCTCCCCTCCTCAAAAACCTACCCTCGACCCCACCTCCCTCCAGAGCTACCGTCCTGTCTCCCTCCTACCCTTCCTTTCCAAAACCCTCGAGCGGGCTGTACACCGCCAGCTTTCTGCTTTCCTGTCCAACCACTCTCTGCTCGACCCTCTCCAATCTGGCTTCCGCTCTGCTCACTCCACTGAAACCGCCCTCCTGTCTGTCACCAACTCACTAAACTCTGCCCGAGCTGCCTCTCTGTCCTCTGTCCTAATTCTCCTCGACTCTCTGCTGCCTTTGACACTGTTGATCACTCTATTCTACTATCCTCTCTCGCTGAACTGGGAATCACTGGCACTGCTCTGGTCTGGTTCTCCTCCTACCTCTCCAACCGCACTTACCAGGTAACCTGGCGTGGAGCAACCTCCACACCCGCCTCCCTCAACAGGAGTCCCCAAGGGTCAGTCTTGGGTCTCTCCTGTTTCTCTCTCTACACCCGCCTCCTGGGCCCCTCATCGCATCCTATGGTTTCTCATACCATTTTATCCTGATGATGTTCAGATTTTCCTCTCCTTCCCCACCTCTGACTCTACCATCCCCTCCCGTATCTCTACCTGTCTGTCTGCTATCTCCTCCTGGATGCACTTGCAACACCTCAAACTCAACCTCTCTAAATCTGACCTCCTGTTCTTTCCCTCCTCCCCCTCCTCTGATCTCTCTAGCTCCGTTCCTCTGGAATCTACCACACTCTGTCCCTCCTCCTCAGCTAAGAACCTCAGAGTCACCCTGAACCACTGCCTCTCTTATTCCCAGCACATCTACACTCTGGCACGTGCTTGCTGCTTCTTCCTGAGCAACATACGAAGAATCCGACCCTTCCTCACCAACTATGCCACCCAGCTCCAGGCCCTGGTACTCTCCCGCCTAGACTACTGCAACTCCCTCCTGGCTGGCCTCCCTGCGTCCACCACCCGTCCGCTCCAGCTCATCCAGAACTCTGCTGCCCGCCTGGTGTTCTCTCTGTCTCTGTTATTTAATCTGTAGCATTTTGTATTTAATTATATCCTGATGTAACTATCACTGTTATCTTCTCCGTTATTGAATCGTATTTTGTCATAGTTGTACTTGCTAGAACCAAAGTCATTGTATTTATCTTGCTCTTAATTGTATTATTACTTGTACTGTGATTCTAGAAATGTATTTGTTTACGACTGTAAATCGCCCTGGATAAGGGTGTCTGCTAAGAAATAAATAATAATAATAATAATATTTGTTGGAAAACGGTCTGGAACTGATGTAAAGTATTTTTTTTTAATACAGTGCTATTTGAGTATTTAAAAAAAATGGTTTTCTTCAAAATTAAAATGCCAGCAACGGTGTGTTAATTTAACGAAGCGCCTAACGCCGCTCAGAACGTTCGCATTTTTAAATCCTAACGGTCTCTGCTCAGCTGAGTGGAATGTTCACGAGCCAGTTGCCTAGCAGCGTCTCCCCCTCCTTCTCTTCCCCGCCTCTCGCCCTCTCTCGTTGCTCCAGCTAGAGTTCAAATTTAGCTTGTTATATTAGTGCAATTCTTTACTAACTTTTACAAATTAGCTTATTAGGGGCTTCGTGTGTTTTTAAGATGGTTCAGGTGCAGTCCGGACAGACTGACTGCAGCATCATTACAGTATACCGCGACTGCGCTCAGCTTTTGTGTGGCTGATACACAAAATAATGAACGACTGTTTAATGCTAAATATGTATCTGGTATTCTAAGTATTATCTACAATTAATAATCCAACTATATTCATATTCAGAATGTAATACAGTATTAAGACAGGGTCCAGTATTAGAAATAAATAAACATGCTTTAAGAGAAAAAGCAGTGATGTTTATTGACCATTCCCATCCATTCTCTATATGTTTCTACATTGTGGTTGCACAGGGACAAGGGACTCAGTGATAAAAAAAAAGACTAGAGCCCACATTTAACCAATAAGAAAGGAAGGGGAGAAATGCATTGCCTGTGTGCAGTACCTTACACTTCTCTATTAAATGTCATTTGCCATGTGTCTGCCCAGTTTTGAATGCTGTCTCGAATCGGCTCTGCTTTCCAAGCAACCTCCTGACGACTTCTGTAGACATAGCGATCACGTGGCAATTTGAGAACTCTAGAACTCTGTTTTCACCCACCAGGAGCACGCGGATTGGTGACCGTGTTCACTATACAGTTTATTATTTGGGCTGCAACCCATAATTATTGTTACCTCCGTGGTTTACACATTGCTGTGTATTGCCAGAGTTTTATCGTTTGGTCGCCAGACCGGGATTACAAATAAAAGAGCCCTTTTCCAAATGGATTCCAGATTCTGGTTGTGATTATTCCTGCACTGCATCGCCTCTGCACCTGTTCTCACTCAGCAGCCACTTTGACACAGTCCCACCACTCATTTTTTTGGACTAGCTGTAGGAGTTCAAAGCTTTAGTTATTTTAAAACAAAACCAGACAATAAGGTGTATTTTGTAAGATAACTACAACATGATTAAAACAGGTTCCACTCAGATTTGAACCCGGATCACTGGATTCAGAGTCCAGAGTGCTAACCATTACACCATGGAACCACCCATACAGATCGCCCGTTGCAGGGACTTTTGTCAATTTTGCTTTTATTTGAAACGGTTTTAATGTATTATGGCTGGAGCTATCCTATGTAACAGGTGCTGAAACCACATCCGTTCATCTTCCAGGGACAGGTTTCCTGGGAGCCATTGTTTAAACTGCAAGCAAATGTGCATAATCACGCTCTTAAGAACAGGTTAGAGGCTTCTATACCTGTCCTGTTCTGTGAAAAACAGGGAGTGTTCCACGCTATGGAGCCGACTGGAAAAGGAGTGCATGTATTAAAACAATCTGGAAGCAACTGGTTTAACTTGCTGGGGCGACTAAACTTGTATTAGGTCATTGACTCACACAAAGTGGCTCAAAGGACAATATAAATCAATTAGAGTCTCCCAGCCAATTAAAACGCTGAATTCATGAAGATGGCAATACATCTTTTAGGGCATTTTTTTCAGATCTTTGCTCTTTGAAAATATTCACGATAAATTGAGTCAGCTGAGCCTGTCTCTTATGGCATGAGAATATCTCTCCACAACCTTAAAAGGAGAAAACACCAAACAACACAAACTGCACTACACTCTGTGACCACAAGAGGGAGAGAGAGAGAGTAATAAAATGATGCTCTTTAATCCAGAGCAGTGGTTCTTAACCTGGGGTCCTCAGAGACAGTCCAGGGGGTCCACAGGAAAAAACTGGAAACTTTTCACTCAACATTAGCAATGTGCAAAATCAAAATGTTTGCTTCTTGAATGGATTTGATTTCACAAAGTTTATGATTGATCTGTTAACCTGCAGGTCTGATTTTAATATTTTACAATTAATAATTATTTATACTGTGTAACAAAGCTACATAATCACAGCTGTGGCTAAGATGAATTGTTTGAGAGAAGGGAGAAGAGAGAGAAATAGCTGTGTTTGTACAAACTCAACACAAACAAAACTATAAGCTATTTTTTTCAGAGTGGCAAAGAAATTGCATCAGTGAGAAGAGTTTAAAGTTAAGAGCACTGTTTGGCTAGAAGTGGCTGCTGTGCCAAGGAAGACAATTTGCATAGAAAAGACACTTTGCATTGGCAGCACATGCTTCAGTGCTCTGGGAGTGTTTATAGCCCTGTGAGGTTTAACACTTCATGATTGAGCTGCCCTTCATGGCAACAGAATCCACAACAACAATGACTTTTATCAGCATCTTCATCTGGGCACTTGTCATCTGCACTCAGGGTAAGAATCATTTAGAAAAACACTTTAAAAAATCTATTTGTTGGTCAATTTTAAAAAAGTAAAATGGGAAACTTTAATAAAAAAGGCTTCCATTTTGATGTGTTTTCATTATTTAATTCACTCATGTAAATAACTTTCTATATCTTTTGTTATTATTTTCAGAATCCAGTGGACAAGTTACTGTGACTCAGACTCCAGCAGTGAAATCTGTTCTCTCAGGAGACACAGTCACTCTGAGCTGTAAAACCAGTAGCGCAGTGTACAGACCTACCAGTGGTGCACACATCAATAAAGAATGTCTAGCCTGGTACCAACAGAAACCTGGAGAAGCTCCCAAACGCCTGATATATTATGCAAGTACCCTTCAGTCTGGGATCCCAACTCGTTTCAGTGGCAGTGGATCTGGGACTGACTTCACTCTGACCATCAGTGGAGTCCAGGCTGAAGATGAAGGAGATTACTACTGTCAGAGTTACCACAGTGGTGGTGTGTTCACACAGTGCTACACACTCGTACAAAAACCTCCCTCAGCTGGACTGCACAGCGACTGCACTGCTGCAGCTGGGACCTACTGCAGGTGCTGAGGGTGAAGGCAATGAAACAGGACACGGCCTGTGGAGGAGCTCAACTGCACACAAACACACTGAGCTCAATAACAAGGGCTCAAAATAAAAGACAAGATCAATCTGGTAAATATCTTCATTATTCATGTATTCTAATACATTGCAGAGGCTGAAGGGCTGTCATTGGATTTATATTTACTAATTTAGTTTCAAATGAAAATGAAAATATAATTATTGATTACTCTGCAGTAAGGAAAAGATAAAGATACTGAAACTAAAATACAAAGTGAAAATAAAGAAAATCACACACTGTATTTCCCTTAAAGGAAATAAATAAATAAATAATGCAGAGAATTTGACTCGATGTGATTCTGCGTTCATCCCTCTACAGGTAAACGTTTCAAGATTAAATCTCGTATTACATGCACCAGTACTAATGTGCTTTACTTGTTGTCATGCCCATGTGGGAAAGGATATGTGGGGAAAACTTCAACAATTCAAAATTCATCTGAGTGAGCACAAGAGTGCAATTAGACAAAAAGATGAAACTTCACCTGCAGCAAAACATTTCATGGAGAGAAGCCATAACGTCCCTGCTTTCAGATGGATTGGCATTGAAAAAGTGATTGTGAATCGTAGAGGTGGAGACCTACATACAAAATGACTTCAATGGGAGTCTTTTTGGACACACCCCCTGAATACACTGTCACCAATTGGGATGAGCGAGGAAATGGATTTGGCAGCTTTTTATCATTTAGAATTTGGCCTCCTTTATAATTTGGTTGTTTTTTTCATTAATATATGTAATATTTTGTTCAGTTATTTATAATCTATTTCATTAATAGTGATGCATTTAGAATGAGTTATTGATAACCAATGAAAGGTGATTGATGCTTTGTTTAATACAGTATTGATGGCAGTGTTGTTGTATATGTTACTGGTATAGTTTTATTATAAGTTGATAATTCAGTGGTTCTGAGTTACTGTTTCAATGAGATTGGCAATCTGTCTATAGATTCAATGCACGTGTGTTCTTTGAATTTATTGATTAATGGAAATGAGAAAAATGCTGCAACAAAAGCTGTATTAAATTGATTAATAGAATAATGAATTGTTAGATTGATCCTTTATTGAAGTATTTTTGTTGCTTTGTTTGAACAAACGCTGATGGTGGCCATGTGGCTGAAACATGTTGTTTGTTTGTGATGTGTGGTGATCTGTTTTAGTCTTTGAACTTTTCAATAAATGATTAAATACATGAAAGAATAAAAGATTTCTTTTTAAAATGTTCAATTGGAGTGTGGACTATTTGTTTATTTTAAATGTGACTGTATGTATATTGAGATTTATTTATATTTATTAATGATCCACTAGACAGCATATTAAACAAGAAGAACAGAAAAGCCTGAATCACAATATTGCAGAGATGTGTATTATATACACTTTCAGCCTGATGTTCAAAAGCAGCAAACTAATAATTAAATCACAAAGTGATTTCAGTGTTTCCAGATCCCTTTATTTCGATGTGTTGAAGGTTCACTAAGTGTTTACACGACTCGTTTAATAGAAACCAATTGAAAGCCATAAACTCAGTGACCCACATCAGCTTTTGGAAATCACTGCGGGAACTAGTTCTTATTTTGCCTCTTTTAAAATCAGGCTGTTTGAGTCTGTGTGGAGTCTGGCTTTATATTTTTGACTGTGCAAAGCCACAGGACTTGTGTGTGGGGCCTCCGTTTAGAGGAGCAGCGCGCGCCCGCCTTCACTGGAACTTTGATTTGGAGTTTCTGGATGTTTTGCTTTGCTTTTTGTACACTGGGCTGTATGTCCTCCATGAGTTACCATAGCTGGTAGCGTCACGTGAGTGTGTGTGTGAATAAATCCTGAGTGCCTGTGTCTCTGTGCCTCCCTCTCTGCCTCTCACCTGCCTGCCTGCCTGTCTCAGCCGCTGTGAAACACACACTTCTCACACACTGGATTGAGAGAACTGACTTTTTATCTTGCTTGAAATAAAATGAAAGGAAAGTACTTCTGATAGTGCAACCATTCTTTAAATTCAATTGTATATATTAACATGGTATGCACCTCAAATAGATGGAAGATTGAGTTTGTGAGGCTTCTTTATCTAACTCAGGTTTTAACTTATAATAAAGATAAAGTTATCTCAATTTAAGACACATTTTTTAAATGAGGAATTCATATATTCCTGAATTAATTCTTATTTATTTTATTAAGGAGCAGCACATCAGCGTTATTGAAGGCAGTTTATTCTTCATTGTCTTGCCTCCTGTGTCATCCTTGTTACCCACCTGGTCTCCTTCATTCCTTATGTGTGCAGCAGCTCCCTGGCACACATGTCTCAACACTTATGGGCCAGTTCATTCTAAACAGGCAGATTTCTAATGCCCCTCCTAGAGAGCAGGAAAGCACTGAGATGCTAAACATAAAACTACAGGAAGGATAATCTAATTGTACTCTGAGTCACCCAACCCTATCAAGTCCCACCTGTGTTCACAGCTCAGATCTCATAGAACTGTCTGACACTTATTGAAACAGAAGTGCAGCGCTTAGAACACATATACAAATAGAACTAATCCACTCTTCTATTAAACTGTGAACTTAGTGTTTGATTGAATCCCTCTCTGTGTTTGTATAGCCTGGAAACAGGCATCAATGCCCTGCCAAGCTGCACACACTGCCAACATCCACACTGACCACAAGAGGGAGCCAGAGCACCACTGCTGTCCATAATGTAATAACACTACATTAATAAGACAATTAAAATAGGCAGCAGTTACCTCCCCAGTCAGCCCAGTTCTCCCATTGTTAACACAAGGCTCCTCACACCCAGTCATAGAAACACTACAATGCGGTCTGTGTCTGGAGGAAGGAGCTGCTCACAGTGATGCATGCTGGGAAACACTGACTCTAATATCTCAACATCTACAACTTCCAACCCTGACAGTGAATATTAAAGAATATTAAAATGTCCCTTTAGCATGCCAGCATTTTAAACACAATGATTCTCCCCTTGCTCTCCTCTCTGAGAGTTGCTGTAAGCTGTCTGTCCCACACCCCAGTTATTCCTGCAGACTCACATCAGTGTGTGTCAGCATAGAGGTTACAGCATGTCATTCCACTAGCATGGGAAGGGATTTCTGTTGCAATTCCACAGCCCAGCAGCACAGACTGCTCTACACTCTGTGACCACAAGAGGGAGAGAGTAATTCCACAGCCCAGCAGCACGCTACTCATGTAGTGAGGATGTTCAGCAGGATTGCTGCACCTTCTTTGCACAGGTAATAATTCATTCCACCCCAGATGTTCGCATCAGTAATCAGTTTCCCTGGTGCTCTAGTGGTTAGGTTTCCACTGCCAGCCGGGCTAGGGCTTGCTGGGCCAACAAAATTGTGTTTCTGTGTTTTTATCAAACATGGTCAAGTCCGGAGGTTCTATAGAGCGGCACTAGCAAGGAACTACAAGCTTCTACAAAATGTGACGTGCAGCTTTTATATACGAGAAAGAGAAAGATACTGGTTAGCAAAAGAATTACATGTCATTTATTAAAATTATACTATGTCCCTACTAGGGGTGTAATGGGTTAAACGATCAATCGCTAAACACATTCATACCATTTTTACTTAAATGGTAACGTATACTAATTTAAAAGTAAATATTAATCACTCCTATAATTTATTTGGCAATATAAACACCGGTCTGCAGCGCGGCACGCAAGGGGGCTTCAAAAAAGAAAAAGTGACCTGCATCCCAGCATGCTGTGCGCCTGCAGAACTGCTGACTGTAAATCAGCTGCGAACAAGACTGACACGGGAACACGTCAGCATGTTAAAAGCATGACGTCGTTGTTTTATTATCATGCTATATGTATCCATAGTCCTGAAATAAACATCGCCTGAACAGGGACTTGAACCCTGGACCCTCAGATTAAAAGTCTGATGCTCTACTGACTGAGCTATCCGGGCTCTTTCACAGCTGCTGCGCTTTCTTAACACAAGAGCATTCAGTAAATTAAATCCAAACCGAGAGGACATTTTAGAGGAACATGAAAATCAATTGAATGACGTTGCAACAGAGGGGAAAAAAATCCTGGTTCATCTGAAGGAAGATGTTCCTGTTCTTCTGTAGACAGATATTTGGAAAGCACACAGAGCCGCTTCTCTGGATCATGTGTTGAATCGCTGGAGCTGTCCAGTGTACCTGCTGCTGACCCGCATCCCTTCATCTTGCACAGGGATAGATGTAGTGCTTGCGTGCCATTGTGGCTCTATATAGAGCTATATCATGAATGTGGATATTAAAATTGAATTTAGATCAATGGAAATAAAAAATAAGTTAAGGATGGTTTGTTTGATATACGTTTACGCCTGGGCTTCTAAAGAATCTTATGGAGTTGCTTAGATGCCGTTTACTTATAAGTCTGTGATTTATAATGATACATATCCGTAGTCACAGACGGGTCTTGATTTCTTATTGAAGTAATATTTATTGGTAAAGGTAGCCTACGCCTTTCTTACTTTTGAAAATCTCAGTGACTCTTCCCCTGTATCGCACTGCAAAAGGTGTGTATTAAAACTATCTGGAAGCAACTGGTTTAACTTGCTGGAGTGACTACACTTAGGAGCCCATCATAGAGGACACCACAGCTGAGACATTTGTTAGGTCATTGAGTCAAAGTGGCTCAAAGGGCTACATAAAACACTGTGTGTCTCTCAGCCAATTAAAACACTGAATTCATGTAGATTCCCAGCTGCTCAGTAAACATGTCTGAAATGGGCCAATACTGGACACATATTGGCAAACCTTTTCACCAGTTTTGGTGCAATGCTGACAGGCCAATTTGACTATATTGGCCCAATTGCGTGCCAAAATTTGATCGGTATTGTTTGCACATGGGCCCAGTACATGGCCCAGTGCTGGCAATCTGAATTGTCTTGGAACTGGCACTGTACTGGCACATTAAGAAAAACCATTACTGTGTTTAAGTTGGTGCCATAATGGCCATTGCAGGGACTCTCGTCAATTTTGCTTTTATTTGAAACGGTTTCAATGTATTATGGCTGGAGCTATCCTATGTAACAGGTGCTGAAACCATATCCGTTCATCTTCCAGGGACAGGTTTCCTGTGAGCCATTGTTTAAACTGCAAGCAGTGATACACACACACACACACACACAGTGATACACGCACACACACACGCACATACACACACACACACACAGTGATACACACACTCACGCAGTGATACACACACACAAAGTGACACACACACGCAGTGATACACACACACTCACACACTGACACACACACACACAGTGATACACGCACACACACACGCAGTGATACACATACACACACACACACACAGTGATACACACACTCACGCAATGATACACACACACTCACACACTAACACACACACACACACACACAGTGATACACACACACTCACACACTCACACAGTGATACACACACACACTCAAACACACACTCACACACACCCGCAGTGATACACACACACGCAGTGATACACACACACTCACACACTGACACACACACACACTCACACACACGCAGTGATACAGACACACACTCACACACACACACTGACACACACACATGCAGTGATACACACACACACGCAGTGATACACACACACAGTGATACACACACACACACTGACACACACACGCAGTGATACACACACGCAGTGATACACACACACACACTGACACACACACACGCAGTGATACACACACACACACTGGCACACACACGCAGTGATACACACACACACGCAGTGATACACACACACACACACTGACACACACACACGCAGTGATACACACACAGTGATACACACACACACTGACACACACGCGGTGATACACACACACGCAGTGATACACACACACACTGACACACACGCAGTGATACACACACACACACACACACACACACATGCTGGCAGCACGAGAGGGAAGGGAGAGAGAGAGAGCGAGAGGAGGAGCAGAGCGAGGGTGCAACACGAGCCGTAATACCGGTGGAGCGTTTGAATTTTTTATTGTTGTCAAGTCATTTTCATCAAGTCCCAAGTCAAGTCTCAAATCAATTCCTTCAAGTCTCAAGTCAAGTCTCAAGTCAATTCGTTCACATCTCAAGTCTCAAGTTAATTCCTTCATGTCAATTCGTTCAAGTCTCAAGTCAATTCGTTGAAGTCTCAAGTCAAGTCTCGTCCCCCAAAAATGCGACTCGAGTCGGAGTCGAGTCCGAGTCCCCGACTCGAGTTCACAGCTCTACCTAAAGGGACCTCGCAGTAGAATTGAGGTTGTTCAGCACAAGAAAGAATATCAAGGCGACGGAACAAGCCTGCTTGCTGCTACAAAAGCGGCGCTATACTAAACTTTACCGATGCGTTAGGAATAGACACCATTCATTTATTCATGCTTTTACATATCAGCTAATTGCATTCCGCATTTACAGAAAATACATGATTATCGTGAACATTTGATAAAATGAAAAAATCAAAAAATTCCACTGACTCACACTGCTTTCACTTTTTACCATTTTCTCGCCCTTAGCTTGCGTCTCAATGCGTGATGACGTTTGTTTTGTTGACTCGGTTGCCATAGGAACGTTTAAAACTCCGCGACAAACTTTACTCAAATGCACAGCTGTACAGAACACACCCCCTCAGGCATGTGCTGTCTATTCACGGGAACAGACTACTGAACCAGTTAGTTCAGATGAGCGCTGGATACACAATAAACAATCTGACAATTTCACAAATAAACCCGTTTGTGTTCAAACCTATGAGAGGTGGAATGTAACAAAAATGTTAACTGCAAAAGCCGGAGCGTCAAACATCAACGACAAAGTTCAACATTTGAATTGAAATAACAGCTGTCAAATAGACAAAGCTCAACACTCGAAGATAATATGCCAAATTGAAAATGATCAACACACTAATTGAATTAATTATACATAAAATAATGAATGTAATTAAGCTCAATAATTGAAATGGGAACTTCAAATCTTAAATAAATTGATTACAATTCAAATTTCCAACACGCCATCCGATTTGTGTTTAGTCTGTTCTAAATCAATACTGCGCGTTGTATTTCAGGTTAAGCGCTGTGCTTTCCATTTGCCACTTGGTCATTCTATTCCCGGGACTGCCCTGTCATGGCAAATCTGACATGCTAAAGAGATGCTTTGCACTGTTTCTTAAATCAAGTGGCCTCAAATAAATTGTGTACATTAATCTCTGCTTAGCCTACCTATCAGTCTGGTGAAATTGTAAAGATGGGTAATTGACTTGTGGATGTTAACATCAGAACTCGAGCTGTCATTCTCGTCCCCTCAAACTGGCGCAGGCAACACATCTGCCTGGATTCCTGCATGATATAAATGTGTTTCTTCATTTGCGCGGCCTGCTTTTTATTATTCATTGGGGTTTGTTTACTACACGCCTCCATAGCTGAGCCTTTAATCAGACAGTCCTTGTAGGTGACAGTCCAGTTTGATTCGTACGTACTTCTGCCAAACTTAAATTCAAAGTACAATCTTCTAAATGGGTTATTATTATTATTATTATTATTATTATTATTATTATTATTATTATTTATTTTAATTAACGTACTGATTGAAAATTAGAGGACTAATATGAAAGAGGTGCGCGCATCAATTGCAGCTAATCAGCTCCCATTAGCCCCTGAACCTCTTTATAACCCCATTGCGCACTAAGGAACACCAAACTCAACTACTGACGGGTTTGTTTTTATTATTGTTTCTTTATAACGGTGAAAGAAGTTCACGGTTGGGGCTGCCTTGGATTTAATGATGCCGTGTTGTCTTAGATTTGGGTAATTGTTGATCTTTTCTCTTCTTTAGAAACGTTCATTTTATTGTGTGTTTCTCACTTGAAAGTAGTTTTTTTTTTTCCAATGCAGAATAACATTGCTGTTAGCAGTGTTAGTCACTGAAGTTTGGACGCAGAACCCCCCTCTAGGTACGATAACGGTCGCTTCAGCAGAGCTGTCCTTTCAGCTTCCTGTTTATTTGCCGGTTGTGTGTTTTCATGTATCGTTGTCTTCTGCAGGCTCGGTGAGGACAGAATGTCAAGGGAGTGTTATGATGATGATGTTGGATAAGTCTTTTTGTTGGAAAGTATTTTTCGCATCAATGTGATTGGTGAGTGATCATTTTTCTTGAATGGAAAGCTTTTGATGTCTAAAGCCTGTTGACTCGTAATGTAATGACGTGAATTAAGTACAGAGTACTCCTGTGCTGTATGGCAGCAACCAGGCTTTGTTTTTGTAAGATGCAGGGTATGAAAGTTTCTTTTTAGCTTTAAAAGCATGTTGCTGATCACACTAAATAGACCTGTGCTGCTACAACCTTAGTCAGATTTGTTGACTGCAAGTGCATGGAAATAGGAATCATTTACTTTTAAACTTACTGTTTTGAATGGGTGTCTAATTCTACTAATATAAATCATTCTTACAAAATTGCATTTAGTAGATGGAACGGGCGGTGGGGGTGTTCACTTTGTTATATCTCTACCTTGCTTGATCACGTGTACAGTTTCTTTAAAAGGCCAACAGAATTTCTTTCCATAGACAATAAGGGGGTGCTTGTGTCCCTCTCTCCAAGACTGGCCGCACAGTGTGGATATAGCTTAACCGTTGACTTCTTGGGAAATGCCAAGTTCCTTGCTTCTGTGCTGAGCTGCTTTGCTCAGAACACAGTGAGTCATTTTATTTCTTGTAAACTTGTTTCTAATGGTGACATGCTGGGACTAACTTTAGCCTTTGTTTCCAGAATGATGAGACCTACAAGCTGACAGTACAAATCAGTGTCTTCTCAAACAGTGCTATGACTTCAGCTTCCTCCTATGTTCAGAGCATGACATGCCGCTATTCTCCATGGGCAGAGAGGGAGATTCTGTGTGAAAGAAACTACATGGAGGTAAGGGCTGTTGGGATGTGATAATGCTGTTCAGTATAACTTGTTGGGTTGTGTGGGTATTTAATTGTCACTGCAGAAGTGCTTCACTCATGACTAATGTGAATTCTCTTTAGGTTTCTGTGAGAAGAGGTGTGCCACTTATTGAGCCAAACTTTGTTCAAGATGATCCTGATTGGTCCCTTGCATACCCTGAGGTAGAATCATGTGACTTTGAATTTGCTTCATTCACGTCCCCTTGGTCTTGCCTATTGAGGTCTACTCTACTGTCTCATCTAGAGGAAGCAAAATCTAACGGCCCCCTTAACTTTAACCTGTCTCCCAAGAGGGTGGCCATATTGGAATTGTGTGATATTTAAGGCATTGGCTTTGCATGCATGTATTCTGTGATTGCTTTGGTAATTTGATTGTGAAGAAGTTAACCCTTTCTTGTCTGTGTGTAAGCCTTGTATTTCAACCACTGAGATAGTGGCTTCATATGTGCAGGGTTATAAACCCTTCATGCTTAAATGTGTCCTGATTTACCTTTTTGAAGTCTGCTGCATAGGTGCAATTTCAGGTATTGTCCTAAAGTTTGGTACACTGATATATTAAGGTCCAGTACAAATGAATGTCTGTAAACTCTGCCTGTATCGGATACAGTCCACATGCTTTCACGTAGGCTCTTTTGTACGCAGTTGTATTTGAGGATTTACTCTGTTCCTTTAGAGATGCTTGGTGAACATAGAACGGTTTGAGTGATACATTGTTAAACTTTCACCTTTCAGTTTTGGTTCCTGTTTTATTAAACATGACATCTGCTATGACAAATCCCTTTAGACTGGGGATGCTTTGTGTTCAAACTCCCTATTCTAATGAGGTTTTCTCTTTTGCTAGGCAACTGCTGCTGACAACAGCATCTGGAAAATTGTGTTCCATCTCCCAGCAAATAGAAAGACAACTATGACTGTTGCTCAGGCCATGACAAATGGCTATGGCATAAACACTACACCAACTCGAATTCTGGTTAGAGCTGCATACAACGCCACAGAAAGCCAGCCTCAGGTGGTAAGTAGTCTAGGCTTCATTGTTCTCTAGTACAGTATATCCAAACTATGAAGGTAGATTTAGTCTTGCTTTTGTTTTAGTAAAAGTCCCCCCTCCTCTCCAACAGATCCAAACTGTACCAATGGCTGTGCTAAGATCAACCACCTTTTATAAGCAAAGATGGATGGTCATGATGGTGGACACTGCAGTTACATGTCCTACTGGTGAGTAAGCTTATGGACTGCAATAGTGCTCAAGAACTGTTCTAGGCTGAAGTGTGAATTTTCTATACCAAGTCTATGGTGTTCCTTTCTGTCAGATGGAACAGCCTTCACAGAACAGATGATTACATGGAATGTTCCCCGTGTTCTACCTCCTCTTGTTCCGACACCACAAATTACTACCCTTGATATTCAAATGGGAGTTGATGGCATAAGCTTGACCCTGCAACGATTCATAATAGAGATTATAAACTGGATGTCGGTCCCCAGCTAATCACTGTAAAAATTCCTGTGGGAGCTGATGGTGGCTATTACAAGGTATGTAGAAGTTCAACATCTTCTAAATCCTTCTCATTTTAAAGCTTGCTTCCTAAGATGCTTCTGTGCTTTCAGAGCCATGTATTGGACAACACCTATGTGATCTCTTACTCTATTGAACCAATGCTGGAGCATACCTGGCAAGATGGGCCTGAGAAGACCAAGTACACAGTACTTCATCCAATAACCACTCCTTTCATGCCTCGCCACCAGTTGTCACAAACAGTATGTAGAACTTGTCACATGCAGTAAATCAAAGGGATTTGTTGCAGTGCTCCACTTCATGTCCTTCATTTTTAACTGCATGCTTTAATTTCAGACACTGTTCCTAAAGCCAGAGTGTTCAATGTGACCCTGGGGACATTCCTGCCTGATGTGGAGCTGGTCAAAATTATAGTTGGACCAGAGACGTTAACTGTGCCAGAAGCCAACCTAAAAGGTTATAATGTCCAGGAGCATGTCTTTCCCAATGGATCCAAGACCTACACCCTCCAGGTGCCATTTGAGGACCCCAATGTGAAGCAAAAGGTAACATCCCACCTGTTCAACCATCCTATTGCCCTTTTGAAAACACTTGCTTGCTGTCTGACTTTGGGTGTAATCCTACAAACCCATGTTTCTTTCAGGTAACTCCTCCAGATACCAGAACCTACATTCTGCCCCTGACCTACTTGCTGAATATAGTGCCAGAGAATACACCCTTTACTCATCCTGCTGTAGTCGAAGCCATTCTCAAAGACATCAGTAAGTGCCTGACTATTTGTGGTCAACAACTACCCTTTTCTGACCAATCCAGTCCATTGCAATGACAACTGCTCTTCCTCTTGCAGTTCCACCTACAGTAACTGGCTACTGTGATGGTGCTGCATTCTATACCATGGTAACATATGGCAACATGGGTCGCAACTGGATTCCTTTTGTGGGCTCAAGAGAACTTGGTGGAAATCTGCTTGCCCTGTACAAGTATAATGCCAACTCTACCAATTTCTGGATGACTGTCCCATACAATTCAGTTGATGCCACATATGAAGTAAGTGATGGAACTTTAAAATGAGTTTAGCTGTTTTGGGTTCAACACATTCCTGACCTGATGTATTGTCTCTGTAGGTGATCAGTTCTTCAGGCATCAGAAGCAGGCTTGACTTGACCTTGAAAGATATTGGGACCATGGTTGTGGTGGCTGACTTCTCTCTATCCTGCAGTTTCCCTACAAAGATGATTGGTAACTCTCCTGCAGACCAAGCATTCTTTAGAATAGCTGCTTTTGAGATTGGCCAAAGGCTGCATGAAGTGGTATTGAAGCTATAATCTGTTTCCTTAACCTGGATCCAAATGCTATGTTTCAGATTGCTTCACCAATGGAACTATGGCAGCTCTTGCTGTGAAAGTGGAATCTGTCCCCAGCTTGTCTCCAAGTCAACTAACTCTAAGGGAACCGAGTTGCCGGCCTCTTCAGTCTGATGCTATCAATGCGGTTTTCTACTTCAATGTCAACTCCTGTGGCACAACTAGAAGGGTTAGTATTGACACATTTAAAACCATATTTTGAGGAGGTTCAACCTAGACAAGTTGGCCACAACACCCCTGGATCAATCTGGGGAACCATGGTGACTGGTGTTTCTCTCTGCTGAATTATTTGCATGAATTGTGGACATCTGAAGGATGCCACCTTTTTGTATTGAACTGCTTGTCCAGTTGAGAAAGGTGCTGTGACACATGACATGACTCTTGGTTATGGCATTGCATGTGCTGCCTATAGACCTTTTGGGTCAATTGCAGTGAACTGGAAGGAGCATACTAACTGGGGATGATCCCGTGGTTAGTACGTAGGATGGGACTAAACTAGTACATGAGTTAATACCAATTGTAGCTAGAGTCACCAGCTGTATTAATGTGTATTTGCAACAAATCCAAAATAACTGCTGTTGCCCTCCTAGAGGTTACTAAAACAATACCATATTAGTCTAGCAGTTTCTGTAGACAGACTTGTGGTATCATATTAACTGGAACAAACATGAGCTCCCAAAAACTCATGACCAACGCTTTTTATTTTTAAATTGTGAATTTGATACTAAGGTAGTACACAGCTGGGGATGATCCTGAGTACCATATTGGCTAGTCTGCAACTTGGTATGCAGCTCCATACTAAATCTACAAGTTCATTGCAACCTGAGCCTTTGTGATTTCTCTTCCAGTTTGACAACAACCTCCTGACTTACGAGAATGAAGTGCTGTTCACATCTTACCGGTAAAGATTGCAATCAAATTGAGTATCCTTGTGGTTGAGCCTGAAACTCTGCTAACCCCATCTCCTCTTTCCAGGTTGAGAGTTGCCTGTCACTATCTGGTCAATGACACCAAGGTAGTACAGTTCTTGTACCAGAATAATCCTGCACCTGTAGTCCAGCCTGGCTTGGGGGACCTTGCGGTCATCATGCGGCTTGCATTGGGTATGACTTGGCAATTGAAATAATATAGATGCTCTAGTAGTGTGTTTCCGCCTATAAATTCTCCCTTGCATCTCTGCAGATTCAACCTACAATGACTTCTATGGAGCTCGGGATTACCCTGTTGTGAAGTACTTGCGAAGACCCTTGTATTTTGAGGTAGAGCTCCTGTACAGCAGGGATCCACAGGCTGAATTGTTTTTGGAGAACTGCTGGGCAACCTATTCTGCTGACAGGAATAGCTCTCCAAAGTGGGATGTTGTTGTGGACAGGTAAGATGCTGGAATATGATATTGCTGCTACAAAACCTAGGAATTGGATCTGTGGCTGATGTGCTCCTGACCTACTTTCTCTTTCTAGCTGTGAGAACTCTGCAGATGAGTACTTGACCATCTTTCACCCAGTCTCCAGCAATGCAAGAGTGCTGTTCCCTTCCCATCTGAAGAGGTTTGAAGTGAAAATGTTTTCCTTCACAAGCGGCCGGGATGCACTGAAAGGACAGGTAAAGTGGAGTGTTGGGATGGGGATCTTGTACCACAATGTGTGGTTTGGATTGCTTTCCAAGCAGCAAATGGTCACTGTGCTCAAATCTTTAGTGAGTTGGAATGAAAACATATAACTGCACATTTGCAAGAAACACTTACTATGATGCAATATATTTGTTTTTCAATTCAGTAATCCTCATTGGATGATGGTCCTGCCTGATCTATTGATGCTAGTTTTTCTTGACAAGGTGTGCTGTCTTTCAGATTTACTTCCACTGCAGTGTTGTGATATGTGATTCAAACCGGCCATCAGACAGCCTCTGTAGCAGACGGTGCATTCCAGGAAAACAGAGGCTTGGTAAGAGCTCTGTTGGGGGGGGGGGGGACATTTTGCATGCATTTCTTTGTCCAGTTTGTTTTAATGGACTCCTCCTAATTCCTCCTGTAGGTCGCAGTGCTGAAGGGATGGATGGTGGTGCAGTAAAGGCATTTGTGTCTTCTGGCCCAATTGAGCTGAAGAGAGATGGATCCCTTCGCTTTATGCCTAGAAGCGGTAATATGCATGATGTGAACACAATTGCAGTTCAAGTAAAAATTATTCCACTTTTTATTCCACTTAACTATTCTTTCTTCTCTTGCAGCACAAGTCAATGTGTGGTCCCTTCTGGGCGCTGCAATGGGTGTGTGTTCAGTGGTTGTCTTTGTAGCTGGAGTTGTATCTTTCTGGAAACTGCCAAAAAGTGTGTATTGATAAATAAAAATCTTACTTGTAAAAGCTTATTTTTTTGTGCTTGACTAATTCTACACTTGGTGTATGTCAGAATGGCCATGTCCATGGGATTTTCTCCTGCTTGCTGCATTTAATGTTTTCCTTTGGCCTAATCAGGCCATTCTCAATATGGTGTGTTATTCAAGGACCCTTCACTGATTCACTGTGTGAACCCGGGGGCAACGACTTTCCTCCTCCCATTGAGCTGTAACCTTATTTTTATATTGAACAGTAACAGGGCAATTACTATGCCTTCAGTTATTTAGCATGATGATAACATTTAAGGAAGACAGCACCCCTCTCATTTGTCCCTTTTTATTAAATATGTATTAGGTAGCAATTTTCATATATAAATTCTATTTCAGTATACAATTAGGTATTGTCATGAACCAGGCTTCAACAAGAAATAAACTAGAGCCCTGCTTCAGTCATTTATGAATATATGTTTAACTGTTAATTATTTTGAAGCCTCGTGTGTAGAAATAGTAATGCATGAGGGGGGGTGTCGTGTTGAAATGTTTTAAACTAACTTCATTTGAAAACAAAAGCTGGTACAAAGTTAACCACCAAAGCCAGGCCTGTCCACTCTCCCTTATGTTGGGCTCTTCTCCCTGCCAGATTCTCTTGTCTCTTTAAATTTACATTGTGGTGGCTTCATAAATGATTTTCCCACTTGTTAGATATCCTCTACATTATGACTCATCTAGTCACTGTGCTTCACATCACTTCCAGCTCTTAACTTCTAGAATAATTCCAGGTGTGTAAACTTCCCAATCTTCAGAATACAATAAGCTTTTATTTACTTACAGCCAGTAATAAAACAAGTGGAAAATCATTCCAATACAGCAAAATGTTCCATACCAGGCATTCCATTCAAAAGCAGAAACTAATTGTCTTCAGTTGAACTGTATTTGCTGCTCCTCCTCCTCACTGTGTTCTTTATTTTTATTGTTTACTTTCTACACTGAATTCTATAATTCATTAGCTATTAAGAAAACTAGCGCTTGAGGGTGCAGTGCATAGAAAAGGAGCACATACCAATCCATAAACCGTAATAATTACACATACCTAAATAAACTAAAATAAGAACACCTTCCTGTGACGAGATAAAGCGATCCCGTACTGTAATCCATCCTCCCAGCCGCCAGGGGGCTGTGAGCCAGCCTAGAAGGCCCCAACAGAGATGGTGTGACGTGGCAGTTCCACCTTTGGGGCGGAAGTCCCAAAAGGACGGTCGCCATCTTTGTTGAGGTCAACTGCACGGAATGTGCTGGAAAGTCCCAGAATTCGGACGCGATTAAAATGCCAATTGCTGATTGCTGTTCTGCAGCACATAAAAGGGGGCCGTGTTGTAGCAGTCTAGGGTGGTATCTGTAGTACTACCGGAGATTTTAATTGCAGTTTGTACCGCTCTGTGCAGCGCCGTCCCGTTTGTAACACGGTACGTGAACTGCATTCTGCTAAACAAAACATCACAACAGCAGCAGCAGCTCCATCTACTGAACAAAACCCAGACATACACGTTGAAGCAATGATCCAGTTCAATATCTACAAAGAATGAACAAGAAACTATCAGCGAAGCCCCGAAAAATAAACTATTATACAAAACGGTTTAAAATCAAATGTTTAATTGTTAATCTCACTATTTTTAGTTACTGTGGAACTACTCCTCTCAGTTGAAGGTGACACAAATAAAAATGATTAAAATAAGGTTTAAAGTCTTCTTTATTTACCAACAACAACACACTCCTAGACCCATTTAATAATAGCAATAATACACTCCAGGGTCTGTGTGTTATCATGAGATATATCACCACTTCCTGGGCGGTTGAAGAACTCGACTTCGTCTAGTGCCTCCCAACGCACCCAAGGCGTGGTGATATTACCTCATGATAACACACACACCCTGTCGTGTATTACTGCTTCATTAATGTAGTCATTAGGTTTATATGTCACATTCCTTTGTTGTCACTGTATTGATTTAGATATTCGGGTTGGAGCCCTCGGCAGCCAGCGGAACTCCAGCGTTTCTCCGACAACCACTGATAACCCCTCCCGTGATGATCGACGCTGCCATGACAACCCATGACATCACCCGCACAAGTTACAACACGTCGAGTCATTTTTTGTAGCACAGTATTAACGTGTTATTGTTTTCACAAAATAACATCAATAAGATTATCAGATCACCTGCTAGTGTGTACTAAACAAAACCTCAAATATCAGTGAATTGATACAGAGACAAGCCGTGGCACCAGCAAGGGGTTAAAATGAAATTAATAACTAAATTACCACATGAAACAAAATACATGTGGGTATATTTTAATCATAAATCCATGCATCCATAATTCTGATTATTTATCTAAATAATCTCACAGCTAATTATTTACAAATGATCAATTTCTATATTTCTCGGAGTGCTAATGTGGTGTTATAGTTTAACATATTAATGGATTTTAGAAATCATCTATGCTAGTCTGCCCCTCAAACAGTTTTAAATATAATTTAGATTTAAATGGCAGGTAGTATATCAATCAATTTCTAAAACAGGTTGCATTTTGTAATTTAAATAGGCCTACGTATGAGCTACCAAAACGTATTTTGTTTCATGTCGTTATTAATGTATTTACTTATTTATTTGGTTAAACTTTAATCCAGCCTTACATTTTAACTTCTTGAAGTTACCACAGCGTGTCTATGTATGAATTACTGAAGAGTAATATTTGTGATTTGATTACTCTAGCATATGAACTGATAATGTATGGATAATGTTATTTTGTGAAAACAATACAATATTAAAAAAAGAAATACTACAACATGTAATAAATAAATAAATTATACACCAAACTGTAGCACATTCGTTTAGTCTTAATATCATAACAAATAGACTTTTTATAAATATGTAACTCCTTTTATTTGTTGGAAAACGGTCTGTAACTGAAGTAAAGTATTTTTTAAATACAGTGGTATTTCAGTATTTAAAATATGGTTTTCTTAAAAATTAAAATGCCAGCAACGGTGTGTTAATTTATCGAAGCGCCTAACTCCGCTCGGAACGTTCGCATTTTTAAATCCTAACGGTCTCTGCTCAGCGGAGTGGAATGTTCATGAGCCGGTTGCCTAGCAGCGTCTCCCCCTCCTTCTCTGCCCCGCCCTCTCTCCCTCTCTCGTTGCTCCAGCTAGGAGTTCAAATTTAGCTTCGTTATATTAGCGCAATTCTTTACTAACTTTTACAAATTAGCTTATTAGAGGCTTCGTGTTTTTAAGATGGTTCAGGTGCAGTCCGGGCAGACTGACTGGAGCATCATTACAGTATACCGCACTGCGCTCAGCTTTGTGTGGCGACTGATTCACAAAATAATGAACGACTGTTAAATAAATCACATGTATTGCTTTTTAATGCTAAATATGTACCTGGTATTCTAAGTATTATCTACAATTAATAATTCAGCTATATTCATATTCAGAATGTAATACAGTATTAAGACAGGGTCCAGTATTATAAATAAATAAACACGCTTTAAGAGAAACAGCAGTGATGTTTATTGTCCATTGCCATACATTCTCTATATGTTTCTACATTGTGGTTGCACAGGGACAAGGGACTCAGTGATGTTAAAAAAAAAAAGAAAATAGAGCCCACAATTAACCAATATAGAAAGGAAGGGGGGAGAAATGTATTGCCTGTGTGCAGAACCTTACACTTTTCTTTATTAAATGTAATTTGCCATGTGTCTGCCCAGTTCTGAATGCTGTCTAGATCATTTTGAATGACCTTTGCTGCTGCAACAGTGTTTGTCACTCCTCCTATTTGGAACTGCAAACACAAGTCAAAAAGGAAGTTAGAAAGGCCAAGAGAGATAGATATGAATGAACATTGCTAAGGGGGCTAAAACCAACTCCAAAATGTTTTTCTAATATTATAACAGCAAGAGAACATTCAAAGAGGAGGTTAAAAGTCTAAGAGATACAAATGGCAAAATCATAGATGAAGAAATCAAAAATAGCAAATATATTAAATGATTGCTTTTCACAAGTTTTTACAAAGGAGGATACGGACAACATGCCCCACATGTTGACCTGTATTTTAAATAACTTTAACATAACAGAGGCAGAAGTGTTAAAGAGACTAGGAGCTCTTAAAATAAACAAATCCACTGGGCCGGATAAGATCCTCCCAATAGTACTCAAAGAAATGAAAGAAGTTATTTACAAACCGTTAACCAAGATCATGCAACAGTCTCTGGACACAGGGGTTGTACTGGCAGACTGGAGAATTACACATGTAATACCGATCCACAAAAAGGGAGACAAAACCGAACCAGGTAACTACAGACCAATAAGCCTGACTTCTATTATATGTAAACCTATGGAAACTATAATAAGATCAAAATGGAAAATGACCTATATGGTAACAGTATCCTGGGAGACAGTCAGCATGGTTTTAGGAAAGGGAGATCATGTCTAACTAACCTGCTTGATTTTTTTGAGAATGCAACATCAACAATGGATAATTGCAAAGCATACGACATGGTTTATTTAGATTTCCAGAAAGCTTTTGACAAAGTCCCGCATAAAAGATTAATTCTCAAACTGAAAGTAGGATTCAAGGAAATGCATGCACATGGATTAGGGAGTGCTTAACATGTAGAAACAGAAAGTACTGATTAGAGGAGAAACCTCAAAATGGAGCGAGGTAACCAGTGGTGTACCACAGGGATCAGTATTAGGTCCTCTGCTCTTCCTAATCTATATTAATGACTTATATTCTGGTATAGTAAGCAAACTTGTTAAATTTGCAGACGACACAAAAATAGGAGGAGTGGCAAACACTGTTGTAGCAGCAAAGGTCATTCAAAATGATCTAGACAGCATTCAGAACTGGGCAGACACATGGCAAATGACATTTAATAGAGAAAAGTGTAAGGTACGACACACAGGCAATAAAAATGTGTATTATAAATATCATAATATTACACTTAATGAAACACAAGTGCAGAGTTTAAAACACATATACAAATAGAACTAATCCACTCTTCTATTAAACTGTGAACTTAGTGTTTGATTGAATCCCTCTCTGTGTTTGTATAGCCTGGAAACAGGCATCAATGCCCTGCATAGCTGCACACACTGCCATCATTCACACTGACCACAAGAGGGAGCCAGAGCACCACTGCTGTCCATAATGTAATAACAGTACAGAAATAAGACAATTGAAATAGGCAGCAGTTACCTCCCCAGTCAGCCCAGTTCTCCCATTGTTAACACAAGGCTCCTCACACCCAGTCATCTAAACACTACAGTGTGGTCTGTGTCTGGAGGAAGGAGCTGCTCACAGTGATGCATGCTGGGAAACACTGACTCTAATACCTCCACACTTGGGATTCATTTCCCCTTGATTCCACCCCCGGCAGTCACTGTGCTAGTAACCTGAAAGTGTGGCAAAGTGTGACAGAGATACACAGTGACAGCTTGAAACAGAGATACACAGTGACAGCTTGTAACAGAGATACACAGTGACAGCTTGAAACAGAGATACACAGTGACAGCTTGGAACAGAGATACACAGTGACAGCTTGAAACAGAGATACACAGTGACAGCTTGGAACAGAGATACACAGTGACAGCTTGTAACAGAGATACACAGTGACAGCTTGTAACAGAGATCCACAGTGACAGCTTGGAACAGAGATACACAGTGACAGCTTGTAACAGAGATACGCAGTGACAGCTTGAAACAGAGATCCACAGTGACAGCTTGTAACAGAGATACACAGTGACAGCTTGTAACAGAGATCCACAGTGACAGCTTGTAACAGAGATACACAGTGACAGCTTGTAACAGAGATACACAGTGACAGCTTGTAACAGAGATACGCAGTGACAGCTTGGATCAGAGATACACAGTGACAGCTAACAAGAGAGATACAGTGACAGCTTGTAACAGAGATACACAGTGACAGCTTGGAACAGAGATACACAGTGACAGCTTGGAACAGAGATACACAGTGACAGCTTGTAACAGAGATACGCAGTGACAGCTTGTAACAGAGATACACAGTGACAGCTTGTAACAGAGATACGCAGTGACAGCTTGTAACAGAGATACACAGTGACAGCTTGTAACAGAGATACGCAGTGACAGCTTGAAACAGAGATCCACAGTGACAGCTTGTAACAGAGATACACAGTGACAGCTTGTAACAGAGATACGCAGTGACAGCTTGGATCAGAGATACACAGTGACAGCTTGTAACAGAGATACACAGTGACAGCTTGTAACAGAGATACACAGTGACAGCTTGGAACAGAGATACACAGTGACAGCTTGGAACAGAGATACACAGTGACAGCTTGTAACAGAGATACAGAGTGACAGCTTGTAACAGAGATACGCAGTGACAGCTTGGAACAGAGATACACAGTGACAGCTTGTAACAGAGATACACAGTGACAGCTTGTAACAGAGATCCACAGTGACAGCTTGTAACAGAGATACACAGTGACAGCTTGGAACAGAGATCCACAGTGACAGCTTGTAACAGAGATACACAGTGACAGCTTGTAACAGAGATCCACAGTGACAGCTTGTAACAGAGATACACAGTGACAGCTTGTAACAGAGATACACAGTGACAGCTTGGAACAGAGATCCACAGTGACAGCTTGTAACAGAGATACACAGTGACAGCTTGTAACAGAGATACACAGTGACAGCTTGGAACAGAGATACACAGTGACAGCTTGTAACAGAGATCCACAGTGACAGCTTGTAACAGAGATACACAGTGACAGCTTTTAACAGAGATCCACAGTGACAGCTTGTAACAGAGATACACAGTGACAGCTTGTAACAGAGATACACAGTGATAGCTTGAGAAGTCAAACAGTCTGTATGAGAAGACATCGAGCAATGTGGATGAATGTTTTCTAATGTAGCCTCATTATCCTCATTGCAAAGTGAGCAAACTGGGACAAGGGCCACACAGTGACAGCGTGAGTTTTCAGAGTAGACTGGAGCAGAAAGGATGAATGTTTTCAAAGGTGCCCACATTGCTCCACTATGCTAATTGCATCTTTACATTGTATTCGCACTACCAGTGAATAAACACGCCCTCAAATTAACACAAAACTGTTTTTGGCTTTGACTTCACTTTAAATAAATCTTCTCATCACGGTTGTTAAAAATTAAATAAAAAGACAAATCATCATACAGATAGCTAATTGAGTTTTTATCAGCTCACACAGTCTGTCCGTTCATGCCCTGTGTCCCATATATGTTACTCCACTTTATCCTGCAATGACTTTTACTGTGAGAGGCTGATGAAAGTGGAGCACACATTTTAAACCAAGGGATTGCATCTTCATTAAACTGGTCCTGAACAGCAAAGACTGCAGTTACTAACACTTACCACAAGAGGGAAACGGGCACTTGTTCAAACCCGATCTGAAGGGGGGTGTTATTTTGGCTTTACAAAACACACAGCACCACTGATTTCCATAATGTAAAACAGTTCCCTGAGCATCATATTTTAAAAAAGATTTCTATTAAAACATTCTTAAATATCCTTCAGCAAACTCAAGTGAATAAGATAGTATTTCATTTTATTCTTAAGCAATTTCCATTCAAACCATCAGACCCAATCCTGCACAAGGTGTACTTATAAACACTATCAAAGAGAAAGCCAGAACAGCACTCATTGTATGAAGTAACGACACAGTAATAAAACAGGCTGTTACAACACAACCCCAGACTGACAGCAATCCCAATCACATCATGTTTCTCCTGCCAGTCTGACCCTTCCCATCCCAGCCATGCTAAACTGCTAATCTTGCACTGTCAGAACACAAAGCACCAAGCCTGTGTTTACACAACTGCTGGGCTACAAGTGGCTACTGTGCCAAGGAAGACAATTTGCATAGAAAAGGCACTTTGCATTGGCAGCACATGCTTCAGTGCTCTGGGAGTGTTTATAGCCCTGTGAGTTTAACACTTCATGATTGAGAGCTGCCCTTCATGGCAACAGAATCCACAACAACAATGACTTTTATCAGCATCTTCATCTGGGCACTTGTCATCTGCACTCAGAAAAGTGTTGATAGTGTGAAAACATGGATACGCACAAACACATTGTTAATTCACCATTGTGCAATTTAAAGAACTATATTAAGGGTGGGGTTTGTTTCTTGTTTCAATTTCCAGATCGTTGATGGTTAGATCATTCATTGTAAATTTCACTTCATTAAGTGTATGTTTGTGGTAATGAGCTGGCTGTTTAACAATACCTGTATCTAATCATCTTCATCAATTGATTAATAACTATTAAGGTTTGTTTGGTTTTGCAAATTGTAACTTATTTGCCAATCATTGATGTTGGGATATCTGATTGAAACTTTACTTGATGAAGTGTATGTCTGTGATAATGAATTGTCTGCTTAACAAACCTGTGTTTAATCATGTTCACTAATTGGTAATAACGATATTAAGGGCTGGGTTTGCTTTGTTTCTTTTAAACACTGAGGACGGCTCTTTGGAGTCGAAACACGTCTGTTGTTTGAAGTTTTGGTCTCTGTTTTTAAATAAATGTAGAATGTTTGAAATATCACAATGGTGAATTAACCAGTTTTGTTTTCCTGCTATAAAGTGTAGCATTGACATGAACACACCCAGATGTTTAGCTGTGGAAGCTGCTGTATGTGCAAGGACTTGGCACTATCAGTGTGAAGCTCTGTGTGGAATGCATGCTTTCACAGGCTGATACAACCAATGCATCGCATTGAAAGAGAAAGAAACCATTCTGACTTCATTGTCAACCATACAGGACATTGTCAGTCAACGAGCAGACTGGGGGCACAGAGTGATATACTGTAAGCAAGGAGATAGTCAAGTCTTGTGAGGCTTTTGTCTGCTCCTTGTCTGGTAAAGCAGGAGATGATGTTGAATGGGGTTACAGATTGATCTGCAGCAGAAAATGATGCATGCCGCTCTCCCACATCCCCTGCCTGCACGCACTGCTGTGTTTTGTGTTGTGTGTTGTTTTCAGAGCGGTCGTTGTTTATATTTGTATTTATTTGTAATGATTGCAATGTTAAATCAATCATTTTTCACAGGTATTTATTGCACCGCGCACTTTAGTGTGCTTCTGGTGCTGAACGTTTACTGCTGTGTATTAATCTGCTGCTAACATTCCATTTCTTTTTATCTGCAATAAAATAAAAGATTCTTTTTTAATTGGAAGAGGCCGTGTTTCCGATCCCATCCTTGATTTGCTTTCAGAATAAAATAACCTGTAACTGTTTTATTTGTCCAGTGTCTTACGCACTAATCTGGCGTAGACCGACTCCAAATGTGATTATGTATTTCAATTCTGCGTAAGCCCTGCCTAGTGGGTGTTACAATTACATAAAAGGACTCTATAGAGTCCTAATGCAAAAAGAAAGAGCAAAAAGCAAGTTGGGAAAGGGGAGGAGTGTGTCAGTAAATATCCAGAGTGCTCTGAGGTTTAAACACAAAACACACAGCTGATAGGAAAGAGGAAACACTCTCTGAGCCTCCAGCTCAATACAGCAAATCATGGAATAAAGAGATTCAGTGACAGCTAACACAGGAGCTGCTCTGTGTTCAAGTGAATAAAGTGCACTCATTAATTTGACCTCCGAGAAACACACTGCAGATATTAATACTGACCACAAAAGGGAGCCAGAGCACCACTAACACCCCCAACTGCCCCCAACCCCCTCTCTCCTCCAGCCCCTCCCCAGTGCAGTAAGAAGGAGCCTGTGTGTATTCCTGCTGTCTGCTTCTCTCTGCCCCCTCTCTCCTGTAGAATCCACAGCAGCCCTGTTGAACAGAGCCCAGTGGCACACAAGGCTTTTATCAGAGCACTGCCACTCCCCACACTGGATCAGTGTTTCACTGTTTCTAAATGACATGTGGGATTGGACACTGCACAGGACACTGGAGTGTTAGAGTGGCAATCAGATGAAGCAGGAGCCTGGAGACGTGTCAGAAACATCAAACAGAGCCGACAAGCAGCACAGACTGCAGATATTAACACTGACCACAAGATGGAGCCAGAACACCACTGCTCTTCATAATCAATCATTCAATCAATCAATCTTTATTTTATAGAGCGCCTTTCATAGTGGACCACCATCACAAAGCGCTTCTCAAGACAGTGAGGAACAATGCATGATACATTAAATACAGTGAAATACAGGGCATAGTACATTAAATACAAACAGTAAAAAACAATGCAAATACATTAAATACAAGCATATTACATTAAATACAAGGCTAGGATGTGATTTCTAAACATTGTGGATGCGTGTATCATACAGAATTATACGAATAAGATGGAGTGAAAAACCTGAAATAGCAATTTAGACAACAATTAATAACAGATATCAGGCTTGAAGAGCATTGAAAGCCAGAGAGAACATGGGGATGAATAATGTAATAACACAGTAAAAAGACAATTGAAATAGGCAGCAGTTACCTCCCCAGTTCTCCCATTGTTAACACAAGGCTCCTCGCACCCAGTCATCTAAACACAACAGCATGGGAAGGGATTTTACTGCAATTCCACAGACCATCAGCACAGACAACACTACACTCTGTGACCACAAGAGGGAGAGAGAGAGTAATAAAATGATGCTCTTTAATCCAGAGCAGTGGTTCTTAACCTGGGGTCCTCACAGACAGTCCAGGGGGTCCACAAGAAAAAAACTGGAAACTTTTCACTCAACATTAGCAATGTGCAAAATCAAAATGTTTGCTTCTTGAATGGATTTGATTTCACAAAGTTTATGACAGATCTGTTAACTTGCAGCTCTGATTTTAATATTTTACAATTAATAATTGTTTATACTGTGTTAAAAGCTACATAATCACAGCTGTGGCTAAGATGAATTATTTGAGAGAAGGGAGAACAGAGAGAAATAACTGTGTTTGTACAACTCAACACAAAGGAAACTATAAGCTATTTTTTTCAGAGTGGCAAAGAAACTGCATCAGCGGAAAATGAGTTTAAACTTAAGAGCACTGCTTGACTACAAGTGGCTGCTGTGCCAAGGAAGACAATTTGCATAGAAAAGACACTTTGCATTGGCAGCACATGCTTCAGTGCTCTGGGAGTGTTTATAGCCCTGTGAGTTTAACACTTCATGATTGAGAGCTGCCCTTCATGGCAACAGAATCCACAACAACAATGACTTTTATAAGCATCTTCATCTGGGCACTTGCAATCTGCACTCAGGGTAAGAATCATTTAGAAAAACATGTTTAAAGAAATATCTGTTTCTGGGACAATTCTTCATACAAAGTAAAACAGGGAAATTAAAAAGATGAAATGAAAATGTGCTGAAATGTAATGCGTTTTCATTATTTAATTCAGTAATTTATTCTAATTTTCTATATTATTATTTATTATTTTCAGAATCCAGTGGTCAGTATACTGTGACTCAGACTCCAGCAGTGAAATCTGTTCTCCCAGGAGACACAGTCGCTCTGAGCTGTAAAGTCAGCAGCGCAGTGTACTATAACAAGTACCTAGCCTGGTACCAACAGAAACCTGGAGAAGCTCCCAAACAACTGATCTATGGTGCAAGTACCCTTCAGTCTGGGATCCCAGCTCGTTTCAGTGGCAGTGGATCTGGAACTGACTTCACTTTGACCATCAGTGGAGTCCAGGCTGAAGATGCAGGAGATTACTACTGTCAGAGTTTCCACTACCCCAGCAGTAGATATGTGTTCACACAGTGCTACACACCCGTACAAAAACCTCCCTTAGCAGGACTGCAGGTGAACATTGTTCATTTTCTGATACTTAAATACAAGCTGAAAATAAAGTAAACCAAACATTTTGCTTCTCTTTCAGTAAATGTATATAAATAAATAAATTGCATATTTTACTTCAAATTGTATTATTTCCTTTTTTTCATTTTACTCTTTTAATGATTCCACTTCATCAGCAACACATTCTATATACAAACAGAATGATGTTTATTTTTTAAAACAATTGAACTGTATGCGTATTGAGATTGATTTATTTATCCACTGGACAACACATTAAAAAAGAAGTCCAGCAAACAGCAAAGCCCAGTATTGCAGTGATGTGTAGTTACACTGTCTGACTCTGTGGAGTCCAGCTGGATATTTTTCATTGTGTCAATCTGATGTGTTTAAATGTATTTTCAAAACTAATATGAAATAAATGAAAAACATTGAACTTTAACATATTGTTAAGATGAAAATCAAGACACAAATTACTGTTAATTACAATGAACAAACCATGTCTTCTTTTGAAATAGAATTTTACACTTCATTCTTAATTACTGAAATAAATGTTAATACTAGATTGATATACCTCAGATTATAACTTATTGTAATACAAAATAATGTATCTAAATTTAAATAAAAAATAAATAAATGAGGAATTCATACATTTCTGAGTGTATTCTTATTTTTTATTAAGGAGCAGCACATCAGCGTTATTGAAGGCAGTTTATTCTTCATTGTCTTGCCTCCTGTGTCATCCTTGTTACCCACCTGGTCTCCTTCATTCCTTATGTGCAGCAGCTCCTGGCACACATGTCTCAACATTTATGGGCCAGTTCATTTCTGAACAGGCAGATTTCTAATGCCCTCCTAGAGAGCAGGAAAGCACTGAGAGGCTAAACATAAAACTACAGGAAGGATAATCTAACTGTACTGTGAGTCACCCAACCCTATCAAGTCCCACCTGTGTTCACAGCTCAGATCTCATAGAACTGTCTGTGACACTTATTGAAACACAAGTGCAGCACTTAGAACACATATACAAATAGAACGAATCCACTCTTCTATTAAACTGTGAACTTAGTGTTTGATTGAATCCCTCTCTGTGTTTGTATAGCCTGGAAACAGGCATCAGTGCCCTGCCAAGCTGCACACACTGCCATCATTCACACTGACCACAAGAGGGAGCCAGAGCACCACTGTTGTCCATAATGTAATAAGACAATTGAAATAGACAGCAGTTACCTCCCCAGTCAGCCCAGTTCTCCCATTGTTAACACAAGGCTCCTCACACCCAGTCATCTAAACACTACAGTGTGGTCTGTGTCTGGAGGAAGGAGCTGCTCACAGTGATGCATGCTGGGAAACACTGACTCTAATATCTCAACACTTGGATTCATTTCCCCTTGATTCCACCCCCGGCAGTCACTGTGCTAGTAACCTGAAAGTGTGGCAAAGTGTGACAGAGATACACAGTGACAGCTTGAAACAGAGATACACAGTGACAGCTTGAAACAGAGATACACAGTGACAGCTTGGAACAGAGATACACAGTGACAGCTTGTAACAGAGATACACAGTGACAGCTTGTAACAGAGATACACAGTGACAGCTTGTAACAGAGATACACAGTGACAGCTTGTAACAGAGATACACAGTGACAGCTTGAGAAGTCAAACAGTCTCTATGAGAAGACATCGAGCAATGTGAGGAATGTTTTGTGATGCAGCCTCATTATCCTCATTGCAAAGTGAGCAAACTGGGACAAGGACCACACAGTGACAGCGTGAGTATTCAGAGTAGACTGGAGCAGAAAAGACGAATGTTTTCAAAGGTGCCCACATTGCCCCACTATGCTAATTGCATCTTTACATTGTATTCTCACTACCAGTGAATAAACACACCCTCAAATTAACACAAAACTGTTTTTGGCTTTGACTTCACTTTAAATAAATCTTCTCATCACGGTTGTTAAAAAATTAAATAAAAAAGACAAATCATCATACAGATAGCTAATTGAGTTTTTATCAGCTCACACAGTCTGTCCCTTCATGCCCCGTGTCCCATATGTTACTCCACTTTCTCCTGCAATGACTTTTACTATGAGAGGCTGATGAAAGTGGAGCACACATTTTAAACCAAGGGATTGCATCTTCATTAAACTGATCCTGAACAGCAAAGACTGCAGTTACTAACACTTACCACAAGAGGGAAACAGGCACTTGTTCAAACCCAATCTGAAGGGGTGTGTTATTTGGGCTTTACAAACACACAGCACCTCTGATTTCCATAATGTAAAACATTTCACTGAACATCATATTTTTAAAATGATTTCTATTAAAACATTCTTAAATATCCTTCAGCAAACTCAAGTGAATAAGATAGTATTTCATTGTATTCTTAAGCAATTTCCATTCAAGCCATCAGACCCAATCCTGCACAGGGTGTACTTATGAACAATACCAAAGAGAAAGCCAGAACAGCACTCATTGTATGAAGTAATGACACAGTAATAAAACAGGCTGTTACAGCACAGCCCCAGACTGACAGCAATCCCAATCACATCATGTTTCTCCTGCCAGTCTGACCCTTCCCATTCCAGCTGTGCTAAACTGCTAATCTTGCTCTGTCAGAACACACAGCACCAAGCCTGTGTTTACACCACTGCTTGGCTAGAAGTGGCTGCTGTGCCAAGGAAGACAATTTGCATTGAAAAGACACTTTGCATTTGCAGCACATGCTTCAGTGCTCTGGGAGTGTTTATAGCCCTGTGAGTTTAACACTTCATGATTGAGAGCTGCCCTTCATGGCAACAGAATCCACAACAACAATGACTTTTATCAGCATCTTCATCTGGGCACTTGTCATCTGCACTAAGGGTAAGAATCATTTAGAAAAACATGTTTTAAAAAGCTAATTTGTGGAACAATTTTTAATATATGTGTTAAAAGTAAAACGGACAAACTGAAAAAAAATCAACTAAAAAGTATTGAAAATTAATATGTTTTCATTATTTAAATAATATATTATAGTGTTCTATGTTATTATATATTATTTTCAGAATCCAGTGGACAGTATACTGTGACTCAGACTCCAGCAGTGAAATCTGTTCTCCTAGGAGACACAGTCACTCTGAGCTGTAAAGTCGCCGGACCTGTGGATACTTGCAACAGTAAACCCTGTATAGCCTGGTACCAACAGAAACCTGGAGAAGCTCCCACACTCCTGATCTATGATACAAGTACCCGTCAGTCTTGGCTCCCAACTCGTTTCAGTGGCAGTGGATCTGGGACTGACTTCACTCTGACCATCAGTGGATTCCAGGCTATAGATGCAGCATATTACTACTGTCAGTGTTTATACACTGGCTATGTGTTCACACAGTGCTACACACTGTACAAAACCCCCTCAGCAGGACTGCACAGCGACTGCACTGCTGCAGCTGGGACCTACTGCAGGTGCTGAGGGTGAAGGCAATGAAACGGGACCCGGCCTGTGGAGGATCTCAACTGCACACAAACACACTGAGCTCAATAACAAGGGCTCAAAATAAAAGAGAAGATCAATCTGGTAAATATCTTGATTATTCATGTATTCTAATACATTGCAGAGGCTGAAGGGCTGTCATTGGATTTATATTTACTAATTTAGTTTCAATTGAAAAGGAAAATATTATTCTTAATTTATTTCTAGTAAGGAAAAGATAAAGGTGAACATTGTTAATTTTCTGATAATTAAATACAAACTGAAAATAAACTGAATCAGACACTTTACTCCTCTTAAAGGAAATAAATAAATATATACATGCATACATACATACATACATAGCATATTACAATCCAACATATTTCTATTGCGTTACAAGTTTTAAACAATCTATGATTTAAAACACATATTAACGTATTTCAATATTAATATACAAGATTTTTTTTCATTTCTTTACATGACTTCAAAGCAATTTAATATATTTCTAATTGAAACTATAAAATAAATATAGTGAAATAAATATGAATAAAAATCTATTTCTATAAAGTGTATCAGTAATGCTACAAAATTTAAACCTCACGCTGAAAGTTCAAGCATTTCATTCATTTGTATTTGGTGCGTTGATGCTCTGAAAAGTGTTGATAGTGTGAAAACATGGAGTACGCACACAAACACATTGTTAATTCACCATTGTGCAATTTAAAGAACTATATTAAGGGTGGGGTTTGTTTCTTGTTTCAATTTGCAGATCGTTGATGGTTAGATAATTCATTGTAAATTTCACTTCATTAAGTGTATGTTTGTGGTAATGAGCTGGCTGTTTAACAATACCTGTATCTAATCATCTTCATCAATTGATTAATAACTATGAAGGTTTGTTTGGGTTACAAATTGTAACTTATTTGCCAATCATTGATGTTGGGATATCTGATTGAAAACTTTACTTGATGAAGTGTATGTCTGTGATAATGAATTGTCTGCTTAACAAACCTGTGTTTAATCATGTTCACTAATTGGTAATAACTATATTAAGGGCTGGGTTTGCTTTGTTTCTTTTAAACACTGAGGACAGCGCTTTGGAGTCGAAACACGTCTGTTGTTTGAAGTTTTGGTCTCTGTTTTTAAATAAATGTAGAATGTTTGAAATATCACAATGGTGAATTAACCAGTTTTGTTTTCCTTCTATAAAGTGTAGCATTGACAGGAACACACCCAGATGTTTAGCTGTGGAAGCTGCTGTATGTGCAAGGACTTGGCACTATCAGTGTGAAGCTCTGTGTGGAATGCATGCTTTCACAGGCTGATACAACCAATGCATCGCATTGAAAGAGGAAGAAACCATTCTGACTTCATTGTCAACCATACAGGACATTGTCAGTCAACAAGCAGACTGGGGTCACAGAGTGATATACTGTAAGCAAGGAGCTAGTCAAGTCTTGTGAGGCTTTTGTCTGCTCCTTGTCTGGTAAAGCAGGAGATGATGTTGAATGGGGTTACAGATTGATCTGCAGCAGAAAATGATGCATGCAGCTCTCCCACATCCCCTGCCCGCGCCACTGCTGTGTTTTGTGTTGTGTGTTGTTTTCAGAGCGGTCGTTGTTTATATTTGTATTTATTTGTAATGATTGCAATGTTAAATCAATCATTTTCACAGGTATTTAATGCACCGCCGCACTTTAGTGTGCTTCTGGTGCTGAACGTTTACTGCTGTGTATTAATCTGCTGCTAACATTCCATTTCTTTTTTATCTGCAATAAAATAAAAGATTCTTTTTAATTGAAGAGGCCGTGTTTTGATCCCATCCTTGATTTGCTTTCAGAATAAAATAACCTGTAACTGTTTTATTTGTCCAGTGACTTACACACTAATCTGGCGCAGACCGACTCCAAATGTGATTATGTATTTCAATTCTGCGTAAAGCCCTGCCTAGCGGGTGTTACAGTTACATAAAAAGGACTCTATAGAGTCCTAATGCAAAAAGAAAGAGCAAAAAAGCAAGTTGGGAAAGGGAGGAGGGTGTCAGTAACTATCCAGAGTGCTCTGAGGTTTAAACACAAAACACACAGCTGATAGGAAAGAGGAAACACTCTCTGAGCCTCCAGCTCAATACAGCAAATCATGGAATAAAGAGATTCAGTGACAGCTAACACAGGAGCTGCTCTGTGTTCAAGTGAGGAAAAGTGCACTCATTAATGTGACCTCCGAGAAACACAGTGCAGATATTAATACTGACCACAAGAGGGAGCCAGAGCACCACTAACACCCAGACTGCCCTCAGCCCCCTCCTCCAGCCCCTCCCCAGTGCAGTAAGAAGGAGCCTGTGTGTATTCCTGCTGTCTGCTTCTCTCTGCCCCTCTCTCCAGTAGAATCCACACCAGCCGTGTTGAACAGAGCCCAGTGGCACACAAGCCTTTATCAGAGCACTGCCACTCCCCACACTGGATCAGTTTCTCACTGTTTCTAAATGACATGTAGGATTGGACACTGCACAGGACACTGGAGTGTTAGAGTGGCAATCAGATGAAGCAGGAGCCTGGAGACGTGTCAGAAACATCAAACAGAGCCCTGACAAGCAGCACAGACTGCAGATATTAACACTGACCACAAGAGGGAGCCAGAGCACCACTGCTCTCCATAATCAATCAATCAATCAATCTTTATTTTATATAGCACCTTTCATAGTGGACCACCATCACAAAGCGCATTTCAAGACAGTGAGGAACAATGCATAATACATTAAATACAGTGAAATACAGGGCATAGTACATTAAATACAAACAGGAAAAAACAATGCAAACACATTAAATACAAGCATATTACATTAAATACTAAACATTGTGGATGCGTGTGTCATACAGAATCATATGAATACGATGGAGTGAAAAACCTGAAATAGCAATTTAGACAACAGCTAATAACAGATATCAGGCTTGAAGAGCATTGAAAGCCAGAGAGAACATGGGGATGAATGATGTAATAACACAGTAAAAAAAGACAATTGAAATAGGCAGCAGTTACCTCCCCAGCTCTCCCATTGTTAACACAAGGCTCCTCACACCCAGTCATCTAAACACAACAGCATGGGAAGGGATTTTACTGCAATTCCACAGACCAACAGCACAGACTGCACTACACTGTGTGACCACAAGAGGGAGAGAGAGAGAGTAATAAAATGATGCTCTTTAATCCAGAGCAGTGGTTTCTTAACCTGGGGTCCTCAGAGACAGTCCACGGGGTCCACAGGAAAAAAAAATGGAAACTTTTCACTCAACATTAGCAATGTGCAAAATCTAAATGTTTGCTTATTGAATGGATTTGATTTCACAAAGATTATGATGGATCTGTTAACCTGCAGCTCTGATTTTAATATTTTACAAATAATAATTATTTATGCTGTGTAACAAAGCTACATAATCACAGCTGTGGCTAAGATGAATTGTTTGAGAGAAGAGAGAAGAGAGAGAAATAGCTGTGTTTGTACAAACTCAACACAAAGAAAACGATATAAGCTATTCTTTCTTTTTTGATTGCCAGAGAAAACTTGTTGTTTTCTGAAAGGCAAAGAAACTGCATCAGCTGAAAATGAGTTTAAACTTAAGAGCACTGCTTGGCTACAAGTGGCTGCTGTGCCAAGGAAGACAATTTGCATAGAAAAGACACTTTGCATTGGCAGCACATGCTTCAGTGCTCTGGGAGTGTTTATAGCCCTGTGAGTTTAACACTTCATGATTGAGAGCTGCCCTTCATGGCAACAGAATCCACAACAACAATGACTTTTATCAGCATCTTCATCTGGGCACTTGTCATCTACACTCAGGGTAAGAATCATTTTGAAAAACATTTAAAAAAAATCTATTTGTGGGACAATTCTTAATATATATGTATGAAAAGTAAAACAAGCAAACTGAATGAAATCAAATGAAAAAGTCTTGAAATGTAATCTGTTTTCATCATTTATTTCAATCATTTACTATCATTTTCCATTTTTATTATCTATTATTTTCAGAATCCAGTGGACAGTATACTGTGACTCAGACTCCAGCAGTGAAATCTGTTCTCCCAGGAGACACAGTCGCTCTGAGCTGTAAAGTCAGCAGCGCAGTGTACAATAACAACGAACTAGCCTGGTACCAACAGAAACCTGGAGAAGCTCCCAAACTCCTGATCTATTATGCAAGTACCCTTCAGTCTGGGATCCCAACTCGTTTCAGTGGCAGTGGATCTGGGACTGACTTCACTCTGACCATCAGTGGAGTCCAGGCTGAAGATGCAGGAGATTACTACTGTCAGAGTTACCACAGTGGTGGTGTGTTCCCACAGTGCTACACACCCGTACAAAAACCTCTCTCAGCAGGACTGCACAGCGACTGCACTGCTGCAGCTGGGACCTACTGCAGGTGCTGAGGGTGAAGGCAATGAAACGGGACACGGCCTGTGGAGGAGCTCAACTGCACACAAACACACTGACCACAATAACAACACACAGTTAAATGTAGGTATGGATTCAATATTAGTCTATTTAAACAAACTGTTTTTGTTGTGACTACAGGGTCATCTAGTAATGTAGTGATGATACCATCTATTCTAAATGTATTTAGGAATTCCAAAACATCATTCAATTATTCAAAGAATTTAAACTATGTACTCACATTTTTTCTATCTGATTCTCATATGAAGATGTTCATGAATCATGATGCCTACACTTTTAATTAAGGATATGGAAGCTGTTAAGAAATTAATGAATGAATGCTCTGATATAAAAGCTGCAGGTCCCTTTTCAAAGCTAAAGAAAGTGTAATTGCAGCTGTACAGGATCTGCTGTGGCTCCTCAACATTGAGCAGGGACTGAAGGGAGCCAGTGTGTGATTAAAGACACAGGAGAGGAATGAGCTGAATCCAGTCAGCCCTCAATCAGGAGCTGGGATGCAGTAGTGAGGAGAATGGAGAATGCCATGAGGAGAGTTATTGTGCAAGAACAGAGCAGCAGTGAAGAGCAGTGGTGCACAGTGGAGCCCCTCTTCTCTCAGTGTCAGCCCAGTATTCTAGCTCCTAAAGGGCTCCACTGACTCCACACATCACACAGCTCACTGCAAACACAGCAGCTCTGCACACTGACACTGCACTGCTCCAACCTCACAGAGTGGGGCTCTTTTTAAACCTGGATTCTGTGGCTTCACACAGTGACCACGGCTCATTTTATAGCGCCTTTCACAGCCACAACCCTTCCTTTATGAACAGCACAATATTTATGAACAGATTTCAAAACAATCTAAAGTGCCCCCCAGCCCCTCCCCCAGCACCCCCAGTGAAGCACTGCCCTCACACTGACCCCCTGTCCCATACTGCACACTCTGGGGCTTCATGAAGAGCAGCAGTGATTCAGGGCCGTGAAAGACAGTGAAGTAGATGTTCCATTTAGAAGAGTAAGAAGCTGTCAAAATGAGAACAATGAAAAGAAAATGACAGGTCCATTACTTGTACAGCAGCAGCAACACATGGGAAGGTATAACACTAGGATTAGGGTAGGGCACTACATACCCTTTAATTCTCAATAGGATTGAAACAATGACACAAACACAAACATTATTGTCAGTTTAGACAGACACACAGATTAGACAGCAGTGATATACTGAGAGCTTTGACTGGGGTAAAAATAGAAGAAAACAGTAAAAGTGGCCCAACCCTATGAAGCCCCACTGGTGCTCATGGCTCAGATCTCATCTAACTGCCTGGGACAGGATTTGTATAAAGGAAGGTGCTTTGCATACCTGTGCCTACCTCACTGCTCTACACAACAGCTAGAATAACTGCACTGCTCCATTGCTCAGGGTTTTTAAAGCTGACATTTCAGCCCTTTCACAGTCACTGAGACACACAGAGAACATGGCTTCACTGGGGCTCCTCCTCTGCACACTGGCACTCTTTGCTCATGGTAAGAAATCCTCATTATTATGAATTATTATTAATATCAGCGCTTCCTCAGCACACAGTGGAATGCAGTTAATGGACGAGGCTGTTGACTCGGTGGGTTGATGTGCTGTGTTTTTATTTTCAGAATCCAGCGGTCAGATTGTCCTGACTCAGAGTCCCACAGTGGAGTCTGTCTCTATAGGAGGGAGTGTCACTCTGAACTGCAGATCCAGTAGCTCTGGTTTTACCAGCAGTCTAGCCTGGTATCTGCAGAAACCCGAGGAGCTCCTAAACTCCTCTTCTCTTCACTGAATAGCCGAGTCTCTGGAGCTCCAGCTCCATTCACTGACAGCAGGTCAAGAACAAACTTCATGCTGACCATCAGTGAGTCCAGGCTGAAGATGCAGGAGATTACTACTGTCAGCAGCACTATAGCTTCCGTTCATTTGATCTACAAGAGACACACTGCAGATATTAATACTGACCCACGAGGGAGCCACAGCACCACTGCTCTCCATAATGTAATAACACAGTAATAAGACAATTGAAACAGGCAGTAGTTACCTCCCCAGTCAGCCCAGTTCTCCCATTGTTAACACAAGGCCCTCACACCCAGTCATCTAAACACTACAGTGCGGTCTGTGTCTGAGGAAGGAGCTGCTCACAGTGATATCACAGTGATGTCTCAACACTTATGGGCCAGTTCATTCTGAACAGGCAGATTTCTAATGCCCCTCCTAGAAAGCAGGAAAGCACTGAGAGGCTAAACATAAAACTACAGGAAGGATAATCTAACTGTACTGTGAGTCACCCAACCCTATCAAGTCCCACCTGTGTTCACAGCTCAGATCTCATAGAACTGTTGTGACACTTATTGAAACAGAAGTGCAGCTCTTAGAACACATATACAAATAGAACTAATCCACCCTTCTATTAAACTGTGAGCTTAGTGTTTGATTGAATCCTCTCTGTGTTTGTATAGCCTGAAACAGGCGTCAGTGCCCTGCCAAGCTGCACACACTGCCATCATTCACACTGACCACATGAGGGAGCCAGAGCACCATTGCTGTCCATAATGAAATAACACAGTAATAAGACAATGGAAATAGGCAGCAGTTACCTCCCCCCAGTCAGCCCAGTTCTTCCATTGTTAACACAAAGGCTCCTCACACCCAGTCATCTAAAACATAACAGTGTGGTCTGTGTCTGAGGAAGGAGCTGCACACAGTGATGCATGCTGGGAAACACTGTCTCTAATATCTCAACATCTGCAACTTCCACCCCTGCCAATGAATATTAAAGAATGTTAAAATGTCCCTTTAGCAGGCCAGCATTTTAAACACAATGATTCTCCCCTTCTCCTCTCTGAGAGTTGCTGTAAGCTGTCTGTCCCACACCCCAGTTATTCCTGCAGACTCACATCAGTGTGTGTCAGCATAGAGCAGTGGTTTTCAAACTTTTTAGGCCCCGCAACCCTTTCCAAAAATCTAGTTCACTGCTGTACCCCATCTGAGAGAGGGTCACAATATATCTATGAATATTTTCTAATTACTAGGCTTAAGTACTTATTGATGTTAACTGAAAATAAATATATTTTTAAAATGCTTACCTACCAATGTGATGGACGTGCCTGCTTTTTATCACAGATTTCAGTAAAACTACACCTTGATTAGTAAACAATACAGCCCATACACAAGGGTGTGTTATTCTATATTTTAAAATTGAACCAATATGACTTCCAATTACAAAAAGTATGTAAGCGGGTCATTAAAAAAATAAACAAGCCTGGATTTGCTGGCTCAGACGGCACACAGGGAAGGAGGCAGGGCTAGAGTTCAGCCAATCACTTCATGGAAAACTGTTGCTAAACTAATTAAATCAAAGCAAATTAAAACTAAAAACGCTATTTACAACTGCAGGCGTAAAAAAAGCAGGTAGCATGCAGAACTGTGTGAATATTGAATAACACATTGAATATGTATTTATTTTTTTTATTTAACTGGATTGTCATCGTTTAACACTGAGCGGCACATTTAAAATGCTGCGTGTGTCTTGTGCAGCATCAATCCAAACAGAATAAGCACATTGTTTTGAAGTGAACATTTCCAAAAGCTAAATTTGATGAAAGAAGAAAGGTGACATTTATATCATGCAGTCAAAATGACTTTAGCAAAATGCTTCCATGTTAGTGTTTCGTGCAGTCGTCTGTTCATGTGAATCAGCTGCCAGACAGCTTGTTGATGGGCACTCGCTGTATGATATGAACACATTCAATAGGTCTGGAGCAGGAATCCAATTCCAGACACTTCCCAATCCCAGGAGTTAGGGATTGATTGATTGATTGATTGATTGATTGATTTTAATCCTGCGATTCCATTTTTGTAATAATAATAATACCGTGCCTTTGCTTTTATTAGCCTAATAGTAAACAGCGACACGCGTGAGGCTAATGCAATCACTCGACAAAGGAGTTCTTCAACGAATTAGTCACAGCGAAAAAACACACACATTGCAAGGAAAGACAGCGTCGGTCGCTCCAGCTCCAGCACGGTGATTTCACTGTCTAAGCAAGGCGGCACAGCTGCCTGCTCAACTCAATAATACTGTTATTTAAAAACATAAACCTAGTTAAAACACACTGAACATTTAAACTCCAGAAAGTAAACGCACTAGTAAATACTACACGTTTTTAAAAGAAGCAACATCATACAATGATTTTTTTTTTTTCTTTTATCCTACAGCCTGCAGAACCCCCCCCGCTGTTTAAATATGTAATTTATCCATGCGCTCCCGGCTACCACTCGCTGTCAGCAACCGGTTGGGTGTTTATAGTTAAAAACCTCGCCCAGCACAAAGGAACGACACCAGCACGGCTGTGCTTTTTATTTGGAAGGAGAGTCAACATTGCTAATTCCATTGCTAAATCGCAAAGTTCTACAGTGTGGTAAAAATAAATAAATAAATAAATAAATAAATAAAATCTGTCGTCCGCCATCTGTCGTACCCCAGGGTTTGAAAACCGCTGGTGTATACCAATATTAGTTACTATGAAAGACAGTAAACCAGAGCGCCCTTCACTTACGGCCACACTCCGTTGAGAACACCGGTCTTGTCTGAGCTCGGAAACTAATCACGGTCGGTCAGTAATTGATGGGAGATCACCTGGGAATACCAGGGCTGTAAGCTTTTCTTTCTGCAGCTCGGCAGGGGGCGCTATTTCCCCACATATTTCTAATTATATTCTTGTAGCTCCAACTGGATTTTTGATTTTAATTCTCACACACAGCAACTATGGAGGATATTCCATGCCAAAATTAAAATAAACAAATAAACAAAAAAATAAATGGATATAGACATTTATTTATTTATTTCAAATGTATTTATTAATTCATTTATGTATTATAAATATATACCTAAATAATTACCCAAATAAACAAATAAAGGAATAAATAAATATTTAAATAAATAAGCACATATTATTTATTGTTGTTAATGTTCTGCGTGTGTGGTGATGTATTGTTGTTTTGTTATTCGTGTGAAGTGTAGGTGCTTTGTTGATTATCGAGCACCGCTACTGTAGTTCAGATTTGAAGAACAGGTTAGAGGCTTCTATACCTGTCCTGTTCTGTTCTGTGAAAAACAGGAGTGTTCCACGCTATGGAGCCTACTGGAAAAGGAGTGCATGTATTAAAACAATCTGGAAGCAACTGGTTGAACTTGCTGGGGTGACGAAACTTTTATTAGGTCATTGAGTCACACACAGTGGCTCAAAGGACAATATAAATCAATTAGCCAATTCAGATCAGCCAATTAAAACACAATTCATGAAGATGCCAATACATCTTTTAGGAGAATTTTTCTGATCTTTACTCTTTGAAAATATTCACGGTAAGTTGAGTCAGCCGAGCCTGTCTCTTATGGCATGAGAATATCTCTCCACAACCTTAAAATTAGAAAACACCAAAAAGCACAAACTGCACTACACTCTGTGACCACAAGAGTGAGAAAGAGAGTAATAAAATGATGCCTTTAATCCAGAGCAGTGGTTCTTAACCTGGGGTCCTCAGAGACAGTCTAGGGGTCCACAGGAAAAAAACTGGAAACTTTTCACTCAGCATCAGCAATGTGCAAAATCAAAATGTTTGCTTTTGAATGGATTTTGATTGAATGATGGATCTGTTAACCTGCTGGTCTAATTTTAATATTTTACAATTAATAATTATTTATACTGTGTAACAAAGCTACATAATTACAACTGTGGCTAAGATGAATTGTTTGAGAGAAGGGAGGAGAGAGAAATAGCTGTGTTTGTACAAACTCACAAAGAAAAACTATAAGCTATTATTTTTCTTTTTGATTGAAAGATAACTTTTTCTGTTTTTTCTGAAAGCAGAAAAACTGCATCAGCTGAAAATGAGTTTAAACTTAAGAGCACTGCTTGGCTAGAAGTGGCTGCTGTGCCAAGGAAGACAATTTGCATAGAAAAGACACTTTGCATTGGCAGCACATGCTTCAGTGCTCTGGGAGTGTTTATAGCCCTGTGAGTTTAACACTTCATGATTGAGAGCTGCCCTTCATGGCAACAGAATCCACAACAACAATGACTTTTATCAGCATCTTCATCTGGGCACTTGTCATCTGCACTCAGGGTAAGAATCATTTAGAAAAACAAGTTTCTGGGACAATTCTTAATACAAAGGAAAACAGGGAAATTAAAAAGATGAAATGAAAATGTGCTGAAATGTAATGCATTTTCATAATTTAGTTCACTAATTTATTCTAATTTTCTATATTATTATTTATTATTTTCAGAATCCAGTGGACAGTATACTGTGACTCAGACTCCAGCAGTGAAATCTGTTCTACCAGGAGACACAGTCGCTCTGAGCTGTAAAGTCAGCAGTGCAGTGCACAGCAATAGCTACGGCAACCACCTAGCCTGGTACCAACAGAAACCTGGAGAAGTTCCAAAACTCCTGATCGATAGGGCAAGTACCCTTCAGTCTGGGATCCCAACTCGTTTCAGTGGCAGTGGATCTGGGACTGACTTCACTCTGACCATCAGTGGAGTCCAGGCTGAAGATGCAGCAGATTACTACTGTCAGAGTTTCCACTACCCCAGCAGTAGAGCTGTGTTCACACAGTGATACACACCCGTACAAAACCTCCCTCAGCAGGACTGCACAGAGACTGCACTGCTGCAGCTGGGACCTACTGCAGATGCTGAGGGTGAAGGCAATGAAACGGGACATGGCCTGTGGAGGAGCTCAACTGCACACAAACACACTGAGCTCAATAACAAGGGCTCAAAATAAAAGACAAGATCAATCTGGTAAAAATATCTTGATTATTCATGTATTCTAATACATTGCAGAGGCTGAAGGGCTGTCATTGGATTTATATTTACTAATTTATTCCAAATGAAAATGAAAATATAATTCTTGATTTATCTACATCAAGGAAAAGATAAAGGTGAACATTGTTAATTTTCTGGTACTTAAATACAAACTGAAAATAAACTAAATCAGACACTTTACTCCTCTTAAAGGAAATAAATATATACATGCATACATACATACATACATAGCATATTACAATCCAACATATTTCTATTGCATTACAAGTTTTAAAACAATCTATGGTTTTAAAACATATTAACGTATTTCAATATTAATATACAAATTTTTTTTTTTTTATTTCTTTACATGTCTTCAAAGCAATTTAATATATTTCTAATTGAAACTATAAAATAAATATAGTGAAATAAATATGAATAAAAATCTATTTCTATAAAGTGTATCAGTAATGCTACAAAATTTAAACCTCACGCTGAAAGTTCAAGCATTTCATTCATTTGTATTTGGTGCGTTGATGCTCAGAAAAGTGTTGATAGTGTGAAAACATGGAGTACGCACACAAACACATTGTTAATTCACCATTGTGCAATTTAAAGAACTATATTAAGGGTGGGGGTTTGTTTCTTGTTTCAATTTGCAGATCGTTGATGGTTAGATAATTCATTGTAAATTTCACTTCATTAAGTGTATGTTTGTGGTAATGAGCTGGCTGTTTAACAATCCCTGTATCTAATCATCTTCATCAATTGATTAATAACTATTAAGGTTTGTTTGGTTTACAAATTGTAACTTATTTGCCAATCATTGATGTTGGGATATCTGATTGAAAACTTTACTTGATGAAGTGTATGTCTGTGATAATGAATTGTCTGCTCAACAAACCTGTGTTTAATCATGTTCACTAATTGGTAATAACGATATTAAGGGCTGGGTTTGCTTTGTTTCTTTTAAACACTGAGGACAGCGCTTTGGAGTCGAAACACGTCTGTTGTTTGAAGTTTTGGTCTCTGTTTTTAAATAAATCTAGAATGTTTGAAATATCACAATGGTGAATTAACCAGTTTTGTTTTCCTGCTATAAGGTGTAGCATTGACAGGAACACACCCAGATGTTTAGCTGTGGAAGCTGCTGTATGTGCAAGGACTTGGCACTATCAGTGTGAAGCTCTGTGTGGAATGCATGCTTTCACAGGCTGATACAACCAATGCATCGCATTGAAAGAGGAAGAAACCATTCTGACTTCATTGTCAACCATACAGGACATTGTCAGTCAACGAACAGACTAGGTAACAGAGTGATATACTGTAAGCAAGGAGCTAGTCAAGTCTTGTGAGCTTTTGTCTTTTGTCTGGTAAAGCAGGAGATGATGTTGAATGGGGTTACAGATTGATCTGCAGCAGAAAAATGATGTATGCAGCTCTCCCACATCCCCTGCCTGCGCGCACTGCTGTGTTTTTGTGTTGTGTGTTGTTTTCAGAGCGGTCGTTGTTTATATTTGTATTTATTTGTAATGATTGCAATGTTAAATCAATCATTTTTCAGGTATTTATTGCACCGCGCACTTTAGTGTGCTTCTGGTGCTGAACGTTTCCTGCTGTGTATTAATCTGCTGCTAACATTCCATTTCTTTTTATCTGCAATAAAATAAAGATTATTTTTTAATTGGAAGAGGCCGTGTTTCTGATCCCATCCTTGATTTGCTTTCAGAATAAAATAACCTGTAACTGTTTTATTTGTCCAGTGTCTTACACACTAACTGGCGTGAGACCGACTCCAAATGTGATTATGTATTTCAATTCTGCGTAAGCCCTGCCTAGTGGGTGTTACAGTTACATAAAAGGACTCTATAGATTCCTAATGCAAAAAAGAAAGAGCAAAAAAAGCAAGCTGGGAAAGGGAGGAGGGTGTCAGTAAATATCCAGAGTGCTCTGAGGTTTAAACACAAAACACACAGCTGATAGGAAAGAGGAAAACACTCTGAGCCTCCAGCTCAATACAGCAAATCATGGAATAAAGAGATTCAGTGACAGCTAACACAGGAGCTCCTCTGTGTTCAAGTGAATAAAGTGCACGGATTAATGTGACCTCCAAGAGACACAGTGCAGATATTAATACTGACCACACGAGGGAGCCAGAGCACCACTAAGCCCCCATACTGCCCCCAACCCCCTCTCTTCCAGCCCCTGCCCAGTGCAGTAAGAAGGAGCCTGTGAGTATTCCTGCTGTCTGCTTTTTTCTGCCCCCCTCTCCTGTAGAATCCACAGCAGCCCTGTTGAACAGAGCCCAGTGGCACACAAGCCTTTATCAGAGCACTGCCCCTCCCACACTGGATCAGTGTCTCACTGTTTCTAAATGACATGTGGGATTGGACACTGCACAGGACATTGGAGTGTTAGAGTGGCAATCAGATGAAACAGGAGCCTGGAGACGTGTCAGAAACATCAAACAGGGCCCTGACAAGCAGCACAGACTGCAGATATTAACACTGACCACAAGAGGGAGCCAGACACCAGCACCACTAATCAATCAATAATCAATCAATCAATCAATCAATCTTTATTTTATATAGCGCCTTTATAGTGGACCACCATCACAAAGCGCTTTACAAGACAATGAGGATCAATGCATAAAACATTAAAAACAGTGAAATACAGGGCATAGTACATTAAATACAAACAGTAAAAAACAATGCAAACACATTAAAAGGCAAACATATTACATTAAATACAAGGCTGGGAGGTGATTTCTAAACATTGTGGATCCGTGTGTCATACAGAATCATATGAATAAGATGGAGTGAAAACCTGAAATAGCAATTTAGACAACAATTAATCACAGATATCAGGCTTGAAGAGCATTGAAAGGCAGAGAGAACATGGGGATGAATAATGGAATAACACAGTAAAAAGACAATTGAAATAGGCAGCAGTTACCTCCCCAGTTCTCCCATTGTTAACACAAGGCTCCTCACACCCAGTCATCAAATTACAGCATGGGAAGGGATTTTACTGCAATTCCAAAGACCAACAGCACAGACTGCACTACACTCTGTGACCACAAGAGGGGAGAGAGAGTAATAAAATGATGCTCTTAATCCAGAGCAGTGGTTCTTAACCTGGGGTCCCTCAGAGACAGTCCAGGGGGTCCACAGGAAAAAAACTGGAAACTTTTCACTCAACATTAGCAATGTGCAAAAAATCAAAATGTTTGCTTCTTTGAATGGATTTGATTTCACAAAGTTTATGATGGATCTGTTAACCTGCAGGTCTGATTTTAATATTTTACAAATAATAATTATTTATTCTGTGTAACAAAGCTACATAATTACAGCTGTGGCTAAGATGAATTGTTTGAGAGAAGGAGAGAGAGAGAGAAATAGCTGTGTTTGTACAAACTCAACACAAAGAAAACTATAAGCTATTTTTTTGAAAGGCAAAAGAAACTGCATCAGCTGAAAATGAGTTTAATCTTAAGAGCACTGCTTGGCTAGGAAGTGGCTGCTGTGCCAAGGAAGACAATTTGCATAGAAAAGACACTTTGCATTGGCAGCACATGCTTCAGTGCTCTGGGAGTGTTTATAGCCCCTGTGAGTTTAATACTTCATGATTTGAGCTGCCTCCATGGCAACAGAATCCACAACAACAATGACTTTTATCAGTATCTTCATCTGGGCACTTGTCATCTGCACTCAGGGTAAGAATCATTTAGAAAAAACACATTTTAAAAAAAAAATTTATTTGTGGGACAATTCTAAATATATAAATATTAAAAGTAAAAACAGGCAAACTGAGTTAAATCAAATGAAAAAGTCTTGAAATGTAATCTGTTTTTATCATTTATTTCAATCACTTACTATAATGTCAATATATGAAAATCTGTTTCTGGGACATTTTCTTAATATACAGTATAAGTGTTCAAATGCAACAGGAGTATTGAAAAAGGCTTAACATTTAATGTGTGTTTATAATTCAATTCACTTGTTCATTAAAATATTCCACATTATATATTATTTACAGAATCCAGTGGACAGATTACTGTGACTCAGACTCCCAGCAGCGAAATCTGTTCTCCTTGGAGACACAGTCTCTCTGAGCTGTAAAACCAGCGCAGTGTACAGCGATAGCTATGGCAACCGCCTAGCCTGGTACCAAAAAAGAAACCTGGAGAAGCTCCCACACCCTGATCTATGCTGCAAGTACCCGCCAGTCTTGGCTCCCAACTCGTTTCAGTGGCAGTGGATCTGGGACTGATTTCCTCTGACCATCAGTGGATTCCAGGCTATAGATGCAGCATATTACTACTGTCAGAGTTACCACTACTCCAGCAGTAGAGCTGTGTTCACACCGTGCTACACACTGCATAAAAACCTCCCTCAGCAGGACTGCAGCTGGCTGACAGCACTGCTGCAGCTGGGACCCACTGCAGGTGCTGAGGGTGAAGGCAATGAAACGGGACACGGCCTGTGGAGGAGCTCAACTGCACACAAACACACTGAGCTCAATCAACAAGGGCTCAAAATAAAAGACAAGATCAATCTGGTAAATATCTTGATTATTCATGTAGTCTAAATGCATTGCAGAGGCTGAAGGGCTTTCATTGGATTTATATTTACTAATTTAGTTTCAAATGAAAATGAAAATATAATTTTGGATTTATCTACAGTAAGGAAAAAAGACAAATGTGAACATTGTTAATTTTCTGTTACTTAAATACAAACTGAAAATAAACTAAATCAGACACTTTACTCCTCTTAAAGGAAATAAATAAATATATACATGCATTCATACATACATACATAGTATATTACAATCCAACATATTTCTATTGGCGTTACAAGTTTTAAAGCAATCTATGGTTTTAAAACACATATTAACGTATTTCTTTACATGTCTTCAAAGCAATTTAATATATTTCTAATTGAAACTATAAAATAAATAAATATAGTGAAATAAATATGAATAAAATCTATTTCTATAAAATGTATCAGTAATGCTACAAAATTTAAACCTCACGCTGAAAGTTCAAGCATTTCATTCATTTGTATTTGGTGCGTTGATGCTCAGAAAAGTGTTGATAGTGTGAAAACATGGAGTATGCACACAAACACATTGTTAATTCACCATTGTGCAATTTAAAGAACTATATTAAGGGTGGGGTTTGTTTCTTGTTTCAATTTGCAGATCGTTGATGGTTAGATAATTCATTGTAAATTTCACTTCATTAAGTGTATGTTTGTGGTAATGAGCTGGCTGTTTAACAATACCTGTATCTAATCATCTTGATCACTTGATTAATAACTATTAAGGTTTGTTTGGTTTACAAATTGTAAATTTATTTGCCAATCATTGATGTTGGGATATCTGATTGAAAACTTTACTTGATGAAGTGTATGTCTGTGATAATGAATTGTCTGCTTAACAAACCTGTGATTAATCATGTTCACTAATTGGTAATAACGATATTAAGGGCTGGGTTGCTTGTTTTTTTTTTAAACACTGAGGACGGCTCTTTTGAGTCGAAACACGTCTGTTGTTTGAAGTTTTTGTCTCTGTTTTAAATAAATGTAGAATGTTTGAAATATCACAATGGTGAATTAACCAGTTTTGTTTTCCTGCTATAAAGTGTAGCATTGACAGGAACACACCCAGATGTTTACCTGTGGAAGCTTCTGTATGTGCAAGGACTTGGCACTATCAGTGTGAAGCTCTGTGTGGAATGCATGCTTTCACAGGTTGATACAACCAATGCATCGCATTGAAAGAGGAAGAAACCATTCTGACTTCATTGTCAGCCATACAAGACATTGTCAGTGAATGAGCAGACTGGGGTAACAAAGTGATATACTGTAAGCAAGGAGCTGGTAAAGTCTTGTGAGGCTTTTTGTCTGCTCCTTGTCTGGTAAAGCAGGAGATGATGTTGAATGGGGTTACAGATTGATCTGCAGCAGAAAATGATGCATGCAGCTCCCCACATCCCCTGCTGCGCCCAAGACTGTGTTTTGTGTTGTGTGTTGTTTTCAGAGCGGTCTTTGTTTATATTTGTATTTATTTGTAATGATTGCAATGTTAAATCAATCATTTTCACAGGTATTTATTGCACCGCGCATTTTAGTGTGCTTCTGGTGCTGAACGTTTCCTGCTGTGTATTAATCTGCTGCTAACATTCCATTTTTTTATCTGCAATAAAATAAAAGATTATTTTTTTAATTGGAAGAGGCCGTGTTTCTGATCCCATCCTTGATTTGCTTTCAGAATAAAATAACCTGTAACTGTTTTATTTGTCCAGTGTCTTACACACTAATCTGGCGAGACCCGACTCCAAATGTGATCTGTATTTCAATTCTCGTAAGCCCTGCCTAGCAGGTGTTACAGTTATACAAAAGGACTCTATAGAGTCCTAATGCAAAAAAGAAAGAGCAAAAAAGCAAGTTGGGAAAGGGGAGGAGGGTGTCAGTAAATATCCAGAGTGCTCTGAGGTTTAAACACAAAACACACAGCTGATAGGAAAGAGGAAACACTCTGAGCCTCCAGATCAATACAACAAATCATGGAATAAAGAGATTCAGTGACAGCTAACACAGGAGCTGCTCTGTGTTCAAGTGAATAAAGTGCACTCATTAATTTGTCCTCCGAGAAACACACAGATATTAATAGTGACCACATGAGGGAGCCAGAGGACCACTGCTGTCCACAGTGTAATAACACAGTAATAAGACAATTTTAATAGGCCGCAGCTAAACCCCCCAGTCAGCTCAGTTCTCCATTGTTAGCACAAGGCTCCTCACACCCAGTCATCTAAAAAAACACTACAGTGTGGTCTTTGTCTGGAGGAAGGAGCTGCTCACAGTGATGCATGCTGGGAAACACTGACTCTAATATCTCCACACTTGGGATTCATTTCCCTTTGATTCCACACCCACCGCAGTCACTGTGCTAGTAACCTGAAAGTGTGGCAAAGTGTGACAGAGATACAGTGGACAGCTTGAAACAGAGATACACAGTGACAGCTTGGAACAGAGATACACAGTGACAGCTTGAAACAGAGATACACAGTGACAGCTTGTAACAGAGATACACAGTGACAGCTTGAAACAGAGATACAGTGACAGTTTGAAAACAGAGATACACAGTGACAGCTTGTAACAGAGATACACAGTGACAGCTTGAAACAGAGATACACAGTGACAGCTTGAAACAGAGATACACAGCGACAGCTTCAAAACAGAGACACAGTGACAGCTTGCAACAGAGATACACAGTGACAGCTTGGAACAGAGATCCACAGTGACAGCTTGAAACAGAGATACACAGTGACAGCTTGAAACAGAGATACACAGTGACAGCTTGTAACAGAGATCCATTGATTGACAGTTTGAAACAGAGATACACGTGACAGCTTGGAACAGAGATACACAGTGACAGCTTGGAACAGAGATACACAGTGACAGCTTGAAACAGAGATACACAGTGACAGCTTGTAACAGAGATACAGTGACAGCTTGAAACAGAGATACACAGTGACAGCTTGTAACAGAGATACACAGTGACAGTTTGGAACAGAGATACACAGTGACAGCTTGTAACAGAGATACACAGTGACAGCTTGGAACAGAGATACACAGAGACAGCTTGTAACAGAGATACACAGTGACAGCTTGTAACAGAGATACACAGTGACAGCTTGGAACAGAGATGCACAGTGACAGCTTGGAACAGAGATCCACAGGGACAGCTTGTAACAGAGATACACAGTGACAGCTTGGAACAGAGATGCACAGTGACAGCTTGTAACAGAGTGTGGCAATGTGCCCCGCCCCTGTGTGCATATTATGTGTTGTATGTTGCGTGCGTGTGTTAATGTTGGTGTATAGTCATTGGTACACGGATATAAACGGGTCTGTGTTTCAATGGTGATTTAAAAAGGTAGATTTGTATTTAGGCACGAGGAGGGCACAAATCACTTCACGTGCTGGTTAAATGTAATATGTGAGCACGGGGTTGCACAGAATTAATTCACGTGCTGGGATTCAAGTGAATAATTAATTAGTAATTGAATCCCAGCACAACAGTATATATAGATGCACATTTTCACTCAGTCGGGGTTGGGTGTTTGAGAGGGAGAACGGGTGAGAGAGAAGGAGAAGGAGAACGTAAAGTAAAAGGAAAATAATAATCTATAAGTGTTTGTACTCACCGTGTTTGTTTGTCTCTCCTGCAACCGCTTGTTAAGTGTTTAGTACGTTTTGTTCGTCTATTTATTTTGGCCTCAAGTGCCGCGGTCCTGTTTTTTTGTGCTGTTTACAACCCTTTTATTTGTTAATAAACACTGAGTGCAGCCATTGCACTCAGCTCATCACAACAACTGTCTGTGTTTGAATTCCTTTCTGGTTGACGAACCCACTCTGGTCAGCCTTTGTGACACGTGGTGTCATCGTGGGATAGCCTCCAAGCCGCCAGACCAGGAGGAGGGTTTTAAAAAAAAAAAAAAAAAAAATATTATGGCAGAAGATGCCATCAAACCGCGGGACTGGTTCCTGGAGAATGCTGGGCTGGAGGCCCAGTCTCTGCCCATAATAGTCCGGGTCCTGTGGATGATGGACTATGAGAGATGGGAGGCATATCAGGGAACACACCCCAAACACCTTGGAGGAAGGTGGAGTTTCTCCTCAGCTACCTGGGAGGCAACGATAAAAAGGAACAGCAGCCCAGGTAGCAGGCCCACCAGCAGAGGGTGAATGCCTGCTGTCCCCATCTCCACCAGCAGAGGGTGAGTACCTGCTGTCCCCATCTCCACCAGCAGAGGTGAATGCCTGCTGGTTTGCCCTCCACAGCCTGAGTGGGAGGAGCCCTAAACGCCCCACGCCTGAGTGGGAGGAGCCCAACGTCCCACGCCTGAGTGGGAGGAGCCCCAACGCCCCACGCCTGATGGGAGGGCCCGAACGTCCCACGCCTGAGTGGGAGGGAGCCCCAACGTCCTACGCCTGAGTGGGAGGAGCCTGAACGCCCCACGCCTGAGTGGGAGGAGCCCGAACGTCCCACGCCTGAGTGGGAGGAGCCCAACGTCCACGCCTGAGTGGGAGGAGCCCGAACGCCCCACGCCTGAGTGGGAGGAGCCCGAATCCGCCCCACGCCTGAGTGGGAGGAGCCCCAAGCGCCCCACGCCTGAGTGGGGGAGCCCCAACGCCCCCGCCTGAGTGGGAGGAGTCGAATCTGCCCCACGCCTGAGTGGGAGGAGCCTGAACGCCCCACGCCTGCCTGTGGGAGGAGCCCGAACGCCCCACGCCTGAGTGGGAGGAGCCTCAACGTCCCACGCCTGAGTGGGAGGAGCCCGGAACGCCCCACGCCTGAGTGGGGGGGAGGAACGTCCCCACGCCCAAGAGGGAGGAGTCGGAAAGGCCCACAGCCCAAGAGGGAGGAGTCGGAAGGCCCACAGCCCAAAAAAGGGAGGAGTCGAAAGGTCCACAGCCCAAAAGGGGAGGAGTCGGAAAGGCCCACAGCCCAAAAGTGGGAGGAGTCGGAAAGGCCCACAGCCCAAAAAGGGAGGAGTCGGTGGCCCACAGCCCAAAAGGGAGGAGTCGGTGCGGCCCACAGCCCAAAGGGAGGCAAGTCGGGTTTCCACAGCCCTGGGACCCAAGCCACCAGCAGAGGGAAAATGCCTGCTGGTTCAGCCCCAAGAGCCGAAAGGGGGAGTTACAGGCTCAACCCCTGAAAATTTTTTGGGGAGAGGGGCAGGAGGCTGGTGTCCCCCAGCAGCCTCTATTCGTGCTGCTGAAGGCAGCAGGGCGCACCATCCCAGGGGCCGCCACAGCTGAGGGAGCCAGCCGCCAGGAGCAGAGGGAGCTGCCTCTGCCTCCGCCACCTCCAGTGGGGCAGGAACAGAGCAGCAGGAGCTGCCTCTGTCTCCGCCACCTCCACCGGAAGGGGCAGAGGAGCAGGAGCTGCCCTGCCTCCGCCACCTCCACCGCTTCCTCCACTAGAGGAGCAGAGGAGCAGGAGCTGCCTCTGCCTCCACCACCGCCAGGAGCAGAGGAGCTGGAGCTGCCTCTGCCTCCACCACCGCCAGAGCAGAGGAGCTGGAGCTGCCTCTGCTCTTCCGCCACCGCCAGGAGCAGAGGAGCAGGACCTGCCTCTGCTGCCCTGCACCTCCACAGGGACGGTGGCGGAGCCCCAGAAAGGGAGCTGCCGGCCCACGAAGAAGGGGACAAGGTCTGGAGACCACTTTCCCCAGCAGCAGTTCGGGCTGCAGGAGTTCTTGTGGCCGGAGCCCCACAGGAGGGGAGCTGCCGGGCTACTTAAGAAGGGGGAGGTCGGGGACCACCTGCCCCGCAGCTTTTTTCGCTGCAGGACGGGACCAGCATGCTGTCAAATGCCACTACCGGCAGGGGGAGCTGACAGCATTGCCAGCCATGGGCCCGCTGAAGCCTCCCTTCCCAGCCGGACTTTGGCCTGGACTGCTGGGTATTTATGGGGAGGTGGCGTTGAGGCCATGTGCTTTGGCACAGGGGGGGTATGTGGCAATGTGCCCCGCCCTGTGTGCATATTATGTGTTGTATGTTGCGTGCGTGTGTTAATGTTGGTGTATAGTCATTGGTACACGGGATATAAACGGTCTGTGTTTCAATGGTGATTTAAAAAAGGTAGATTTGTATTTAGCACGAGGAGGGCACAAATCACTTCAATGTTGGTTAAATGTAATATGTGAGCACGGGGTTGCACAGAATTAATTCACGTGCTGGGTTCAAGTGAATAATTAATTAGTAATTGAATCCCAGCACAACAGTATATATAGATGCACATTTTCACTCAGTGGGTTGGGTGTTGAGAGTGGAGAACGGGTGAGAGAGAAGGAGAAGGAGAACGTAAAGTAAAGGAAAATAATAATCTATAAGTGTTTGTACTCACCGTGTTTGTTTGTCTCTCCGTGCACCGCTTGTTAAGTGTTTGAATAACGTTTTGTTCGTCTATTTATTTTGGCCTCAAGTGCGGTCCTGTTTTTTTGTGCTGTTTACAACCCTTTTATTTGTTAATAAACGCTGAGTGCAGCCATTGCACTCAGCTCATCACAACAACTGTCTGTGTTTGAATTCCTTTCTGGTCTGACGCAACCCACTCTGGCCGTCTTTGTGACACAGAGATACACAGTGACAGCTTGTAACAGAGATACACAGTGACAGCTTGTAACAGAGATCCACAGTGACAGTTTGGAACAGAGATACACAGTGACAGCTTGGAACAGAGATACACAGTGACAGCTTGGAACAGAGATCCACAGTGACAGCTTGTAACAGAGATACACAGTGACAGCTTGAAACAGAGATACACAGTGACAGGTTGAGAAGTCAAACAGTCTGTAAGGAGAAGACATCGAGCAATGTGGAGAATGTTTTCTAATGTAGCCTCATTATCCTCATTGCAAAGTGAGCAAACTGGGACAAGGGCCACACAGTGACAGCGTGAGTATTCAGAGTAGACTGGAGCAGAAAGGATGAATGTTTTCGAAGGTGGCCCACATTGCCCCACTATGCTGATTGCATCTTTACATTGTATTCTGACTACCAGTGAATAAACACACCCTCAAATTAACACAAAACTGTTTTTGGCTTTGACTTAACTTTAAATAAATCTTCTCATCACGGTTGCTAAAAAACTATATAAAAAAGACAAATCATCATACAGATAGCTAATTGAGTTTTTATCAGCTCACACAGTCTGTCCCTTCATGCCCCATGTCCCATATGTTACTCCACTTTCTCCTGCAATGACTTTTACTGTGAGAGGCTGATGAAAGTGGAGCACACATTTTAAACCAAGGGATTGCATCTTCATTAAACTGATCCTGAACCGCAAAGACTGCAGTTACTAACACTTACCACACAAGAGGGAAACAGGCACTTGTTCAAACCCAATCTGAAGGGGGTGTGTTATTTGGTCTTTACAAAACACACAGCACCACTGATTTCCATAATGTAAAACAGTTCACTGAACATCATATTTTTAAATGATTTCTATTAAAACATTCTTAAATATCCTTCAGCAAACTCAAGTGAATAAGATTGTATTTCATTGTATTCTTAAGCAATTTCCATTCAAACCATCAGACCCAATCCTGCACAGGGTGTACTTATGAACACTGCTAAAGAGAAAGCCAGAACAGCACTCATTGTATGAAGTAACGACACAGTAAAAAAAACAGGCTGTTACAACACAGCCCCAGACTGGACAGCAATCCCAATCACATCATGTTTCTCCTGCCAGTCTGACCCTTCCCATCCCAGCCATGCTAAACTGCTAATCTCGCTCTGTCAGAACACACAGCACCAAGCCTGTGTTTACACCACTGCTTGGCTACAAGTGGCTGCTGTGCCAAGAAGACAATTTGCATAGAAAAGACACTTTGCATTGGCAGCACATGCTTCAGTGCTCTGGGAGTGTTTATAGCCCCTGTGAGTTTAACACTTCATGATTGAGAGCTGCCCTTCATGGCAACAGAATCCACAACAACAATGAATTTTATCAGCATCTTCATCTGGGCACTTGTCATCTGCACTCAGGGTAAGAATCATTTACAAAAAACACTTTAAAAATAACTATTTGTGGGACATTTACTATACAGTATAAGTGTTCAAATTAAACAGGAGTAACTGAAAAAGGCTTGACATTTAATATGTGTTTTTTATAATTCAATTTACTTGCTTATTATAATTTTCTATATTATTATTTATTATTTTCAGAATCCAGTGGACAATATACTGTAACTCAGACTCCAGCAGTGAAATCTGTTCTCCCAGGAGACACAGTAAGCTCTGAGCTGTAAAGTCAGCAGTGCAGTGTACAGCAATAGCTATGGCCACTGGCTAGCCTGGTACCAACAGAAACCTGAGAAGCTCCCAAACTCCTGATCTACTTGGCAAGTACCCTTCAGTCTGGGATCCCAACTCGTTTCAGTGGCATTGGATCTGGGACTGACTTTACTCTGACCATCAGTGGAGTCCAGGCTGAAGATGCAGGAGATTACTACTGTCAGAGTTACCATGAACCCAGCAGTAGATATGTGTTCACACAGTGCTACACACTCGTACAAAAACCTCCCTCAGCAGGACTGCACAGCGACTGCACTGCTGCAGCTGGGACCTACTGCAGGTGCTGAGGGTGAAGGCAATGAAACGGGACACGGCCTGTGGAGGAGCTCAACTGCACACAAACACACTGAGCTCAATAACAAGGGCTCAAAATAAAAGACAAGATCAATCTGGTAAATATCTTGATTATTCATGTATTCTGATACATTGCAGAGGCTGAAGAACTGTCATTGGATTTATATTTACTAATTTAGCTTCAAATGAAAATGAAAATATAATTATTGATTACTCTGCAGTAAGGAAAAGATAAAGATACTGAAACTAAAATACAAGTGAAAATAAAGAAAAATCAGACACTGTATTTCCCTTAAAGGAAATAAATAAATAAATAATGCAGAGAATTTGACTGATGTGATTCTCGTTCATCCCACTACAGGTAAACGTTTCAAGATTAAATCTCGTATTACATGCACCAGTACTACTGTGCTTTACTTGTTGTCATGCCCGTGTGGGAAAGGATATGTGGGGAAAACTTCAACAATTAAAAATTCATCTGAGTGAGCACAAGAGTGCAATTAGACAAAAAGATGAAACTTCACCTGCAGCAAAACATTTCATGGAGAGAAGCCATAACGTCCCTGCTTTCAGATGGATTGGCATTGAAAAAGTGATTGTGAATCGTAGAGGTGGAGACCTACATACAAAATGACTTCAATGGGAGTCTTTTTGGACACACCCCTGAATACACTGTCACCAATTGGGATGAGCGAGGAACTGGATTTGGCAGCTTTTTATCATTTAGAATTTGGCCTCCTTTATAATTTGGTTGTTTTTTTCATTAATATATGTAATATTTTGTTCAGTTATTTATAATCTATTTCATTAATAGTGATGCATTTAGAATGAGTTATTGATAACCAATGAATGGTGATCTATGCTTTGTTTAATACAGTATTGATGGCAGTGTTGTTGTATATGTTATGATCCACTAGACAGCATATTAAACAAGAAGAACAGTAAAGCCTGAATCAGAATATTGCAGAGATGTGTATTATATACACTTTCAGCCTGATTTTCAAAAGCAGCAACTAATAATTAAATCACAAAGTGATTTCAATGTTTCAGATCCTTTATTTCGATGTGTTGAAGGTTCAATAAGTGTTTACACGACTCGTTTAATAGAAACCCATTGAAAGCCATAAACTCAGTGACCCACATCAGCTTTTGGAAATCACTGCGGGACCTGGTTCTTATTTTGCCTCTTTTAAAATCAGGCTGTTTGTGCCTGTGTGGAGTCTGGCTTTATATTTTTGACTGTGCAAAGCCACAGGACTTGTGTGAGCGGGGCCTCCGTATAGAGGAGCAGCGCCGCTTTCACTGGAACTTTGATTTGGAGTTTCTGGATGTTTTGCTTTGCTTTTTGTACACTGGGCTGTATGTCCTCCATGAGTTCCCATAGCTGGTAGCGTCACGTGAGTGTGTGTGTGAATAAATCCTGAGTGCCTGTGTCTCTGTGCCTCCCTCTCTGCCTCTCACCTGCCTGCCTGCCTGTCTCAACCGCTGGGAAACACACACTTCTCACACACTGGATTGAGAGAACTGACTTTTTATCTGCTTGAAATAAAATGAAAGGAAAGTACTTCTGATTGTGCAACCATTCTTTAAATTCAATTGTATATATTAACATGGTACACACCTCAAATAGATGGAAGATTGAGTTTGTGAGGCTTCTTTATCTAACTCAGGTTTTAACTTATAATAAAGATAAAGTTATCTCAATTTAAGACACATTTTTTAAATGAGGAATTCATATATTCCTGAATTAATTCTTATTTTTTTATTAAGGAGCAGCACATCAGCGTTATTGAAGGCAGTTTATTCTTCATTGTCTTGCCTCCTGTGTCATCCTTGTTACCCGCCTGTCTCCTTCATTCCTTATGTGCAGCAGCTCCTGGCACACATGTCTCACACTTATGGGCCAGTTCATTCTGAACAGGCAGATTTCTAATGCCCCTCCTAGAGAGCAGGAAAGCACTGAGAGGCTAAACATAAAACTACAGGAAGGATAATCTAACTGTACTGTGAGTCACCCAACCCTATCAAGTCCCACCTGTGTTCACAGCTCAGATCTCATAGAACTGTCTGTGACACTTATTGAAACAGAAGTGCAGCGCTTAGAACACATATACAAATAGAACTAATTCACTCTTCTATTAAACTGTGAACTTAGTGTTTGATTGAATCCCTCTCTGTGTTTGTATAGCCTGGAAACAGGCATCAGTGCCCTGCCAAGCTGCACACACTGCCATCATTCACACTGGCCACAAGAGGGAGCCAGAGCACCACTGCTGTCCATAATGTTTACTTGCTCTTATCTACCCCCTATTTTACTGCAATTAATCCTGTACTTTTGAGTACTGTAAGCTGTCACAAGTGTTATTTAATCTGTAGTATTTTGTATTTAATTATATCCTGATGTAACTATCACTGACACTGTTATCTGCTCCGCTATTGAATCGTATTTTGTCATACTTGTACTGGCTAGAACCAAAGTCATTGTATTTTTATCTTGCTCTTAATTGTATTAATACTTGTACTGTGATTCTTGAAATGTATTTTTGTTTACGACTGTAAGCCGCCCTGGATAAGGGCTTCTGCTAAGAAATAAATAATAACAATAATACACACACACACACACACTGACACACACACACACACTGACACACACTGACACACTGACACACACACATACACACACACACACACACTGACACACGCACGCACACACAGACACACACACTGACACACACACATACACACACACACACACACACACACACTGACACACACACACATACACACACACACACACACACACACACACACACACACACACACACACACACACACACTGACACACGCACACACACACTGATACACACGCACACACACTGACACACACACACACACGCACACAGACACACACACTGACACACACACACAGACACACACACTGATACACACACACATACACACACACACACACACACACTGACACACACACGCACACACATACACACACACACTGACACGCACGCACACACAGACACACACACTGATACACACACGCACACACACACTGACACACACACACGCACACGCACACGCACACACACACTCACGCACGCGTTGGCAGCACGAGAGGGAAGGTAGAGAGAGAGCGCGAGAGGAGGAGCAGAGCGAGGGTGCAACACGAGCCGTCATACCGGTGCAGCGTTTGAATTTTTATTGTTGTCAAGTCATTTTCATCAAGTCCCAAGTCAAGTCTGAAGTCCCCAAAAATGCGCCTCCAGTCGGAGTCGAGTCCACAGCTCTGCCTAAAGGGACCTCGCAGTAGAATTGAGGTTGTTCAGCACAAGAAAGAATATCAAGGCGACTGAACAAGCCTGCTTGCTGCTACAAAAGCGACACTATACTAAACTTCACCGATGCGTTAGGAATAGACACCATTCATTTATTCATGCTTTTACATATCAGCTAATTGCATTCCGCATTTACAGAAAATCCATGATTATCGTGAACATTTGGTAAAATCAAAAAATCAAAAAATTCCACTGACTCACACTGCTTTCACTTCTTACCATTTACTTCTCGCCCTTAGCTTGCGTCTCAATGCGTGATGACGTTTGTTTTGTTGACTCAGTTGCCATAGGAACGTTTAAAACTCCGCGACAAACTTTACTCAAATGCACAGCTGTACAGAACACACCCCCTCAGGCATGTGCTGTCTATTCACGGGAACAGACTACTGAACCAGTTAGTTCAGATGAGCGCTGGATACACAAGAAACAATCTGACAATTTCACAAATAAACCCGTTTGTGTTCAAACCTATGAGAGGTGGAATGTAACAAAAATGTGAACTGCAAAAGCCGGAGCGTCAAACATCAACGACAAAGTTCAACATTTGAATTGAAATAACAGCTGTCAAATAGACAAAGCACAACACTCGAATATAATATGCCAAATTGAAAATGCTCAACACACTAATTGAATGAATTATACATAAAATAATGAATGTAATTAAGCTCAAAAATTGAAATGGGAACTTGAAATCTTAAATAAATTGATTACAATTCAAATTTCCAGCACGCCATCCGATTTGTGTTTAGTCTGTTCTAAATCAATACTGCGCGTTGTATTTCAGGTTAAGCGCTGTGCTTTCCATTTGCCACTTGGTCATTCTATTCCCCGGGACTGCCCCTGTCATGGCAAATCTGACATGCGAAAGAGATGCTTTGCACTGTTTCTTAAATCAAGTGGCCTCAAATAAATTGTCTACATTAATGTCTGCTTAGCCTACCTCTCAGTCTGGTGAAATTGTAAAAATGTGTAATTGACTTGTGGATGTTCACATCAGAACTCGAGCTGTCATTCTCGTCCCCTCAAACTGGCGCAGGCAACACATCTGCCTGGATTCCTGCATGATATAAATGTGTTTCTTCATTTGCGCGGCCTGCTTTTTATTATTCATTGGGGTTTGTTTACTACACGCCTCCATAGCTGAGCCTTTAATCAGACAGTCCTTGTAGGTGACAGTCCAATTTGATCCGCACGTACTTCTGCCAAACTTCAATTCAAAGTACAATCTTTTAAATGGGTTGTTATTATTATTATTATTATTATTATTATTATTATTATTATTATTATTTATTTTAATTAACGTACTGATTGAAAATCAGAGGACTAATATGAAAGAGGTGCGCGCATCAATTGCAGCTAATTAGCTCCCATTAGCACCTGAACCTCTTTATAAACCCATTGCGCACTAAAGACCACCAAACTCAGCTACTGACGGTTTTGTTTTTATTATTGTTTCTTTATAACGAAGAAAGAAGTTCACGGTCGGGGCTGCCTTGGATTTAATGATGCCGTGTTGTCTTAGATTTGGGTAATTGTTGATCTTTTCTCTACTTTAGAAACGTTCATTTTATTGTGTGTTTCTCACTTGCGTGTTTTTTTTTCCAATGCAGAATAACATTGCTGTTAGCAGTGTTAGTCACTGAAGTTTGGACGCAGAACCCCCCTCTAGGTACGATAACGGTCGCTTCAGCACAGCTGTCCTTTCAGCTTCCTGTTTATTTGCCGGTTGTGTGTTTTCAAGTATCGTTGTCTTCTGCAGGCTCGGTGAGGACAGAATGTCAAGGGAGTGTTATGATGATGATGTTGGAGAAGTCTTTTGTTGGAAAGTATTTTCGCATTAATGTGATTGGTGAGTGATCATTTTTCTTGAATGGAAAGCTTTTGATGTACAAAGCCTGTTGACTCGTAATGTAATAACCTGAATTAAGTACAGAGTACTCCTGCGCTGTATGGCATCAACCAGGCTTTGTTTTTGTAAAATGCAGGGTATGAAAGGCTCTTGCGTTGGCTTTAAAAGCATGTTGCTGTTCACACTAAATAGACCTGTGCTGCTACAACCTTAGTCTGATTTGTTGCAAGTGCACAGAATTAGAAATTATTTACTCTAAACCTACTGTTCCGAATGGGTGTATAATTCTACTAATATAGTTTTAAAAATTTCAATAAGTAGATGGAACGGGGCGGTGGGGGTGTTCACTTTGTTATATCTCTACCTTGCTTGATCACGTGTACAGTTTCTTAAAAGGCCAACTGAATTTCTTTCCATAGACAATAAAGGCGCTTTGTGTCCCTCTCTCCAAGACTGGCCGCACAGTGTGGATATAGCTTAACCGTTGACTTTTGGGAAATGCCAAGTTCCTTGCTTCTGTGCTGAGCTGCTTTGCTCAGAACACAGTGAGTCTTCATTTTATTTCTTGTAAACTTGTTTCTAATGGTGACATGCTGGGACTAACTTTAGCCTTTGTTTCCAGAATGATGAGACCTACAAGCTGACAGTACAAATCAGTGTCTTCTCAAACAGTGCTATGACTTCAGCTTCCTCCTATGTTCAGAGCATGACATGCTGCTATTCTCCATGGGCAGAGAGGGAGATTCTGTGTGAAAGAAACTACATGGAGGTAAAGGCTGTTGGGATGTGATAATGCTGTTCAGTATAACTTCTGGGGTTGTGTGGGTATTTAATTGTCACTGCAGAAGTGCTTCACTCATGACTAATGTGAATTCTCTTTAGGTTTCTGTGAGAAGAGGTGTGCCACTTATTGAGCCAAACTTTGTTCAAGATGATCCTGATTGGTCCCTTGCGTACCCAGAGGTAGAATCATGTGACTTTGCATTTGCTTCAGTCATGTCCCCTTGGTCTTGCCTATTGAAGTCTACTCTACTGTCTCGCCTAGAGGAAGCAAAATCGAACGCCCCTTAACTTAAAAACCTGTCTCCCAATTGGGTGGCCATATAGAATTGTGTGACATTTAAGGCATTGGCTTTGCATACATGTATTCTGTGATTGCTTTGATAGAAATTGATTGGAGAAATTAACCCTTGTTGGTGTAAGCCTTGTATTTCAACCACTGAGGTAGTGGCTTCATATGTGCAGGGCTATAAACCCTTCATGATAAATGTGTCCTGATTTACCTTTTTGAAGATCAATGGCTGTGCGCAGGTGCAATTTCAGGTATTGTCCTAAAGTTTGTTACACTGTTGTATTCAGGTCCAGTACGAATGAATGGCTAAACTCTGCCTGTATCCGATAGACCACATGCTTTCACGTAGGCTCTTTCGTACGCAGTTGTATTTGAGAATTTACTGTTCCATTAGATGCTTGGTGAACATATAATGGTTTCAGTGATACATTTGTAAATTTCACCCTTCAGTTTTAGTTCATGTTTATTAAACATGACATCTGCTATGACAAATCCTTTAGACTGGGGATGCTTTGTGTTCAAATCCCTATTCTAATGAGATTTTCTCCTGCTAGGCAACTGCTGCTGACAACAGCATCTGGAAAATTGTGTTCCATCTCCCAGCAAATAGAAAGACAACCATGACTGTTGCTCAGGCCATGACAAATGGCTATGGCATAAACACTACACCAACTCGAATTCTGGTTAGAGCTGCATACAACTCCACAGAAAGCCAGCCTCAGGTGGTAAGTAGTCTAGGCTTCATTGTTGTCTAGTACAGTATATCCAGACTATGAAGGTAGATTTAGTCTTGCTTTTATTTTAGTAAAAGTTCCCCTCCTCCAACAGATCCAAACTGTACCAATGGCTGTGCTAAGATCAACCACCTTTTATAAGCAAAGATGGATGGTCATGATGGTGGACACTGCAGTTACATGTCCTACTGGTGAGTGTTTATGGAGGGCAACTGTGCTCAAGAACTGTTCTAGGATTATGTATGAATTTCCTATATCAAGTCTATGGTGTTCCTTTCTGTCAGATGGAACAGCCTTCACAGAACAGATGATTACATGGAATGTTCCCCGTGTTCTACCTCCTCTTGTTCCGACACCACAAATTACTACCCTTGATGTTCAAATGGGAGTTGATGGCCGCAAGCTTGACCCTGCAACGATTCATAATAGAGATTATAAACTGGATGTTGGTCCCCAGCTAATCACTGTAAAAATTCCTGTGGGAGCTGATGGTGGATATTACAAGGTATGTAGAAGTTCAACATCTAAATCCTTCTCATTTTAAAGCTTTCCACCTAAGATGCTTCTGTGCTTTCAGAGCCATGTATTGCACAACACCTATGTGATCTCTTACTCTATTGAACCAATGCTGGAGCATACCTGGCAAGATGGGCCTGAGAAGACCAAGTACACAGTACTTCATCCAATAACCACTCCTTTCATGCCTCGGCCACCAGTTGTCACAAACAGTATGTAGAACTTGTTCACATGCAGTAAATCAAAGGGATTTGTTGCAGTGCTCCACTTCATATCCATCATTTTTAACTGCATGCTTTAATTTCAGACACTGTTCCTAAAGCCAGAGTGTTCAATGTGACCCTGGGGACATTCCTGCCTGATGTGGAGCTGGTCAATTATAGTTGGACCAGAGACGTTAACTGTGCCAGAAGCCAACCTAAAAGGTTATAATGTCCAGGAGCATGTCTTTCCCAATGGATCCAAGACCTACACTCTCCAGGTGCCATTTGAGGACCCCAATGTGAAGCAAAAGGTAACATCCCACCTGTTCAACCATCCTATTGCCCTTTTGAAAACACTTGCTTTCGGTCTGGCTTTGGGTTTAATCCTACAAACCCTTGCTCTTCTTTCAGGTAACTCCTCCAGACACCAGAACCTACATTCTGCCCCTGACCTACTTGCTGAATATAGTGCCAGAGAATACACCCTTTACTCATCCTGCTGTAGTAGAAGCCATTCTCAAAGACATCAGTAAGTGCCTGACTATTTGTGGTCTACAACTACCCTTTTCTAACCAATTCAGTCCATTGCCATGACAACTGCTCTTCCTCTTGCAGTTCTACCTACAGTAACTGGCTACTGTGATGGTGCTGCATTCTATACCATGGTAACATATGGCAACATGGGTCGCAACTGGATTCCTTTTGTGGGCTCAAGAGAGCTTGGTGGAAATCTGCTTGCCCTGTACAAGTACAATGCCAACTCTACCAATTTCTGGATGACTGTCCCATACAATTCAGTTGATGCCATATATGAAGTAAGTGATGGAACATTAAGATGAGTTTATCTGTTTTGGGTTGAACACATTACTGACCTGATGTATTGTCTCTGTAGGTGATCAGTTCTTCAGGCATCAGAAGCAGGCTTGACTTGACCTTGAAGGATATTGGGACCATGGTTGTGGTGGCTGACTTCTCCCTGTCCTGCAGTTTCCCTACAAAGATGATTGGTAACTCTCCTGCAAACAAAGCATTCTTTAGAATAGCTGCTTTTGAGATTGGCACAAGGCTGCATGAATTGGTATTGAAGCTATAATCTGTTTCCTTAACCTGGATCCAAATGCTGTGTTTCAGATTGCTTCACCAATGGAACGATGGCAGCTCTTGCTGTGAAAGTGGAATCTGTCCCCAGCTTGTCTCCAAGTCAACTAACTCTAAGGGATCCGAGTTGCCGGCCTCTTCAGTCTGATGCTATCAATGCGGTTTTCTACTTCAATGTCAACTCCTGTGGCACAACTAGAAGGGTTAGTATTGACACATTTAAAACCATATTTTGAGGAGGTTCAACATATTGACAAGTTGGCCACAACACCCCTGGATCAATCTGGGGAACTATGGTGACTGGTGTTTCTCTCGGCTGAATTACTTGCATGAATTGTGGACATCTGAAGGATGCCACCTTTTTGTGTTGAACTGCTTGTCCAGTTGACAAAGGTGCTGTGACACATGACATGACTCTTGGTTATGGCATTGCATGTGCTGCCTATAGACCTTTTGGGTCAATTGCAGTGAACTGGAAGGAGCGTACTAACTGGGGATGATCCTGTGGTTAGTACGTAGGATGGGACTAAAACTAGTACATGAGTTAATACCAATTGTAGCTCGAGTCACCAGCTGTATTAAAATGTGTTTGCAACAAATCCAAAATAACTGCTGTTGCCCTCCTAGAGGTTACTAAAACAATACCAAATTAGTCTAGCAGTTTCTGTAGACAGACTTGTTGTATCATATTAACTGGAACAAACATGAGCCCCCAAATTCATGACCAACACTTTATTTTTAAATTGTGAATTTGATACTAAGTTAGTACACAGCTGGGGATGATCCTGAGTACCATATTGGCTAGTCTGCAACTTGGTATGCAGCTCCAAACTAAATCTACAAGTTCATTACAACCTGAGCCTTTGTGATTTCTCTTCCAGTTTGACAACAACCTCCTGACTTACGAGAATGAAGTGCTGTTCACATCTTACCGGTAAGGATTGCAATCAAATTGAGTATCCTTGTGGTTGAGGCTGAAACTCTACTAACCCCCATCTCCTCTTTCCAGGTTGAGAGTTGCCTGTCACTATCTGGTCAATGACACCAAGGTAGTACAGTTCTTGTACCAGAATAATCCTGCACCTGTAGTCCAGCCTGGCTTGGGGGACCTTGCGGTCATCATGCGGCTTGCATTGGGTATGATATAGAAATAAAATAGATGCTCTAGTAGTGTGTGTTCTGTGTATAAATTCTCCCTTGCATCTCTGCAGATTCAACCTACAATGACTTCTATGGAGCTCAGGATTACCCTGTTGTGAAGTACTTGCGAAGACCCTTGTATTTTGAGGTAGAGCTCCTGTACAGCAGGGATCCACAGGCTGAATTGTTTTTGGAGAACTGCAGGGCAACCTATTCTGCTGACAGGAATAGCTCTCCAAAGTGGGATGTTGTTGTGGACAGGCAAGATGCTGAAATATGATATTGCTGCTACAAAACCTATGAATTGAGTTGTGGCTGATGTGCTCCTGACCTACTTTTCTTTCTAGCTGTGAGAACTCTGCAGATGAATACTTGACCATCTTTCACCCAGTCTCCAGCAATGCAAGAGTGCTGTTCCCTTCCCATCTGAAGAGGTTTGAAGTGAAAATGTTTTCCCTTCAAGCGGCCGGGATGCACTGAAAGGACAGGTAAGGTGGAGTGTTGGGATGGGGATCTTGTACCACAATGCATGGTTTGGATTGCTTTGCAAGCAGCAATGGTCACTGTGCTCAAATCTTTAGTGAGTTGGAATCAAAACATATAACTGCACTTTTGCAAGAAACACTATGATGCAATATATTTGTTTTTCAATTCAGTAATCCTCATTGGATGATGGTACTGCCTGATCTATTGATGCTAGTTTTGCTTGACAATGTGTGCTGTCTTTCAGATTTACATCCACTGCAGTGTTGTGATATGTGATTCAAACCGGCCATCAGACAGCCTCTGTAGCAGACGGTGCATTCCAAGGAAACAGAGGCTTGGTAAGAGCTCTGTCTGTTGGGGGGAGGGGGGGGACATTTTGCGTGCATTTTTGTCCATTTGTTTTGATGGACTCCTCCTAATTCCTCCTGTAGGTCGCAGTGCTGAAGGGATGGATGGTGGTGCAGTAAAGGCATTTGTGTCTTCTGGCCCAATTGAGCTGAAGAGAGATGGATCCCTTCACTTTATGCCTAGAAGCGGTAATATGCATGATGTGAACACAATTGCAGTTCAAATAAAATATATAACTATCTCTTTATGTTCCACTAACTATTTCTTTCTTCTCTTGCAGGCCAATTCAATGTGTGGTCCCTTCTGGGAGCTGCAATGGGTGTGTGTTCAGTGGCTGTCGTTGTAGCTGGAGTTGTATATATTTGGAAAATGCCCAAAAGTGTGTATTAATAAATAAATCTTGTTTGTAAAGGTTGTTTGGATTGTGTGGTTTTTTTTTTTTTTTTTTTCTTGGTGAGTGCTTGACTAATGCTACATAGATTATATATTGGTGTGTGTCAGAATGGCCATGTTAATGGGATTCTCTCCTCTTACTGCATTGAATGCTTTGCTTGTTTCCTGATCAGGCCATTCTCAATATGGTGTGTTATTCAAGGACCCTTCATTAATTCATTGTGAACCCAGGGCAAAGACTTTCCTCCTCCATTGAGCTGTAACCCTATTTTTATATTCCTTCTTGCTTTTGACATGCTACTTTCAGTATGCAAAGTTTAGGGTGAAATTATCAACACTCCTTATATATAATACTATGTTATAGCATCAAAGTGTGTAGATTTATATGGGCTGTTTTTTTCTGTTATGAATGCAAATTTTTATTTTGTTCACTGCAGTTTATACCACTTTTACTGGAAGTGGTCCCTGGTGAGAGCTCCAAGTAAGGTATTAGTTTAGATTTTCAGTTTTAATACTGTGTGTACACATGAGTCTTATTTTACTGAGGAACTAGTTAAACAAACCACTACTTGGCAACATGTTCTCTTCATGTTTGTTTTGACTCTGGTTTAAATAGTCTGTTACTGGATAAACTCATTTTACGAAACACGTTCCGTAACAAACTGGTACACGCGATGCGGGGAATCTTTAGATCCGCGCACCAGTCTGAACCAGAAGTTCCATTCTTTGAGCTGTTTGGTAAAACAGGAGGACTAGATATATAGAGAGAAAGAGAGCGCTGAGTTATTGGAACTGAATTCACTACACCCGCTGGCAACCCCTTGTGTAATGTGTTTATATTACATAGAGGACGCTGGGTTTGATGCGAGACTCGATCAGACACATTCATAATATTAAACCTGCTATCAGACTCTCCGGCGCCGTCACTCTGAGTGCTCTGAAACAGACTGGGTTTGTATTTATATTCATGTTGCGTTAATCAGAGATGATTATTGGCGGCCCGTCTGTAGTACTACCGGAGATTTTAATTGCACAGTGTGTACCGTTCTGTGCAGCGCCGTCCCGTTTGTAACACGGTACGTGAACTGCGTTCTGCTAAACAAAACATCACAGCAGCAGCTCCATCTACTGGACAAAACCCAGACATACACGTTGAAACAATGATCCAGTTCAATATCTACAAAGACTAAACAAGAAACTATTAACGAAGCCCCGAAAAAGAAAATATTATACAAAACGGTTTAAAATCAAATATTTAATTGTTAACCTAACCATTTTAGTTACTGTGGAACTACTTCTCTCAGTGGAAGGTGACACAAATAAAAAATATTAATATAAAGTTTAAAGTCTTCTTTTACCAACAACAACACACTCATAGACCCATTTAATAATAGCAATAATACACTCCAGGGTCTGTGTGTTATCATGAGATATATCACCACTTCCTGGGTGGTTGAAGAACTCGACTTCGTCTAGTGCCTCCCAACGCACCCAAGGCGTGGTGATATTACCTCATGATAACACACACACCCTGTCGTGTATTACTGCTTCATTAATGTAGTCATTAGGTTTATATGTCACATTCCTTTGTTGTCACTGTATTGATTTAGATATTCGGGTTGGATCCTCGGAAGTCAGCGGAACTCCAGCGTTTCTCCGACAACCACTGATAACCCCTCCCGTGATGATCGCGCTGCCATGACAACCCATGACATCACCCGCACAAGTTACAACACGGCGAGTCATTTTTTGTAGCACAGTATTAACGTGTTATTGTTTTCACAAAATAACATCAATAAGATTATCAGATCACCTGCTAGTGTGTACTAAACAAAATCTCAAATATCAGTAAATGGGGTTGCAGCAATTATTATTTCGTGGTCTGATTTCATGTATTCACGTGTGCACTTATATGTGTTGTACTTCTTTTCTATGTTTTCATGCACGTTTGTTCTTTTGTGTGCTGCCATTTAATAATAACCCTGAATTGATGTAATTAACATCGAATTGTGGAACCTGTGAGCTGGATATCGGCGTAGTTTTACTTAATTAGTGGCATTACGTGCACCTGGTACTGTTTCGGATTTCTTCCTATTTAAGAGGTAGGAACCTGAACAGAAGGGGAGAAAGGAAGGAAAAAAGGAGCAGAGCAGAGCCGAGCCGAGCCGAGCCGAGCCGAGCCGAGCCGAGCCGAAACAGACACGATTGAACAGAACAGCTGGAGAGCGAAGAGACTGGAATGCGGAGTTGAGAGAAGAAACGGGCAGGAGGAAGCAACCTGAAATAGCGAGGCAAGGCGAAAAGGAGTTGGAGCCGGGGCCAGCCAAGGAAGGAGGGACGGCGAATCGGGATGACAATCTAGACTGAGTTCTGAACTATATCAGTTGTAGCTGCTGCTAAATACATGATAAGTTCTATTTTAATCTAGTTTCGTTGGGGTTTTAACGAGGAAGAAGGAAACTGTATTTTTACCGTTGTCTTGTTTGTTGTTGTATGTGTATTTTACTGCTTTCGGCATTGTGTCTGACCAGAGTTAGATTCTGTTCTTAGTTTGTTTATGTGAATTAAAGATAGTTATTGTTCTGTTTTTATAGAAAGTTCAAACGATTGAAGGTGAGGGAGGGGGAGCTGGAGTATAGGGTGGGAGCGACTGTAGTGGGAATTATTTACATATACGTTCGGTTTGGATTTGTGTTTGAACATTGCATGTTTTGTTGTTTATTTTTTTTAGTTGTGATTCCAGTCGGGGAGATATTTGGTTATCCAGTGCCTGGGTGTCTGCTACAGGAGGGAGCTGGATATACATTTGCACATGAATTGCACTTTACCCCCGTGTTTGTGGTTGAATATTTGATTTTCTTTGTGTTGGACACATATTTTTTACGGTGTGTTTTTGTTTATTTGTTACTTTGGCTCCCAGCTAACAGAGGGAGCCCCTTTCTCATTTCTTTTATTACTTTGGCTTCTAACCAAGTGGTGGAGTCTTTTTATATTGTATGTTCTACTGTCTTGTGCAATAAACCCATTGTTGTAATAACTTTTAAAAGCTGTCTCTTGCGCTCTTGCTTGGTTTGGCAATGCAACTGCTCTACGCTAGTGAGAATTTGAACCTGTGGTCGGAAGGGGATATAGTTTATTAATATAATTTTAATCTTATCTAGGGTCCTAGTGCCCTGTAAACCACTGGGTGGCGTAGATCTGCAGACTACATTAGTTACAGTGAGCGACATTAGACATTTTTGTCAGGTTGGGGCTGGCAGTATATAAATCAATTTCTAAAACAGGTCGCATTTTGTAATTTTAAATATGTTTTAGCTACCAAAACGTATTTTTGTCTCATGTCGTTATTAATGTATTTACTTATTTATTTGGTTAAACATGAATCCAGCCTTACATTTTAACTAATTGAAGTTACCACAGCGTGTCTATGTATGAATTACTGAAGAGTAATATTTGTGATTTGATTACTCTAGCAGATGAACTGATAATGTATGGATGTTATTTTGTGAAAATACAATATATAAAAAAAATACAACAGTAAATAAATAAATTATACACCAAACTGTAGCACATTCGTTTAGTCGTAATATCATAACAAATATACTATCTTCAAAACTAAAATGCCAGCAACGGTGTGTTAATTTAACGAAGCGCCTAACGCCGCTCGGAACGTTCGCATTTTTAAATCCTAACGGTCTCTGCTCAGCTGAGTGGAATGTTCACGAGCCGGTTGCCTAGCAGCGTCTCCCCCTCCTTCTCTGCCCCGCCCTCTCGCCCTCTCTCGTTGCTCCAGCTAGCAGTTCAAATTTAGCTTCGTTATATTAGCGCAATTCTTTATGAGGCACCGTTAGGGACATAATTCAAACTGACATCTCATATACTACACACTGAAATTCCATACACTACATAGTGAAATCTCATACACCACATGGTGAAATCTCATACGCTACATACTGAAAATTCAAACAAGTTCAGTGACGTCACATCATAAAATACTCCCGCGTCAGGCAAAGGAGTTCATTTCAGTTGCACAGGTTGTCAGAATGGAGGGATTGAGGTGTACAGCGGCAGAGCTAGTAGAACAAATTTTAATGGTTTATTTAGATTTCCACAAAGCTTTTGACAAAGTCTCGCATAAAAGATTAATTCTCAAACTAAATGCAGTAGGGATTCAAGGAAATACATGCACATGGATTGAGATTGGTTAACATGTAGAAAACAGAAAGTACTGATTAGAGGAGAATCCTCAAAATGGAGCGAGGTAATCCACTCTTCTATTAAACTGTGAACTTAGTGTTTGATTGAATCCCTCTCTGTGTTTGTATAGCCTGGAAACAGGCATCAGTGCCCTGCTAAGCTTCACACACTGCCATCATTCACACTGACCACAAGAGGGAGCCAAAGCACCACTGCTGTATATAATGTAATAACACAGTAATACGACAATGGAAATAGGCAGCAGTTACCTCCCCAGTCAGCCCAGTTCTCCCATTGTTAACACAAGGCTCCTCACACCCAGTCATCTAAACACTACAGTGTGGTCTGTGTCTGTATATGGGAGATACTGAAATTGAAGAAGGAATCTATGAAAAAGACCAAGGAGTTTATGTTGACTCAGAAATGTCTTCATCTAGACAATGTGGGGAAGCTATAAAAAGGCCAACAAGATGCTTGAATATATAGTGAAAAGTGTTGAATTTAAATCAAGGGAAGTAATGTTAAAACTTACAATGCATTAGTAAGACTTCATCTAGAATATTGTGTTCAGTTCTGATCACCTTGTTACAAAAAGGATATTGCTGCTCTAGAAAGAGTGCAAAGAAGAGCGACCAGAATTATCCCGGGTTTAAAAGGCATGTCATATGCAGATAGGCTTAAAGAATTGAATCTATTCTGTCTTGAACAAAGAAGCCTATGCGGTGATCTGATTCAAGCATTAAACATCCTAAAAGGAAATGACAATGTTGATCTAAGGGATTTTTTCGACATCAAAAAAGAAACAAGGACCAGGGGTCACAAATGGAGATTAGATAAAGGGTCATTCAGAAAAGAAAATAGGAAGCACTTTTTACACAGAGAATTGTGAGGGTCTGGAACCAACTCCCCAGTAATGTTGTTGAAGCTGACACCCTGGGATCCTTCAAGAAGCTGCTTGATGAGATTCTAGGATCAATAAGATACTAACAACCAAATGAGCAAGATGGGCCGAATGGCCTTCTCGCGTTTGTAAACTTCCTTATGTTCTTGAAGCGGGAGTATTTAAATGCTGTCCAAATGCCCACTGACATTAATCGATTAACTTGACCTTGTTATAATACAAGTTAATACAGACAGCACAGTGAATCTTTAGAACAAGGTCAATTCTAGCACATCATGATAATACAATACACACATTTGTGTTTTGTTTCCCCAGAGTTGGAGAGTAATTCATTAGTAGAAGTGAAAGATGAGAGATGGTCCAGGTTCAATAACCAGTTTAATGTAGGGAGCACACAGTAAAGTAAAAGCAGGGTTTGCCATAACGCCTCCAGCATCCCATCATGCCTCTTGGTTTACCCAACATGCAAGTAACAATTACCTGGGAAAGAGCAACGTGCTTCTGAAAGCTAAACCGATGACATTATAGAAACAATCAGCCACTTTCTCCTTTACTAAATATGCAATGCAGAAGAAAGAGGAAATACATGAATCCTCCCTGCCCTGAAAAAGAGTTCTTTGTTGTCAATAAATGAGTGCTTTTTGAGTGATTTCAGTGGTGGCAGTATGACAAGAATACATGTCATGTGAAATAAACCAGTCCAAAACGAGACATTGATGCTAATAGTTTTAATGCTGAAAAAGCTTTACAGAAAGAGAGAGGCTTTTACCCAGTTTCATGTAACAGCAGATAGTGTTGTTTTTTTGGCAGGACAGCATTTATACTGGTCAACAGTTTGAGCATTTGTTGTCATGAATGCAAATAAAGAGATTTTAAAATAAGTGAGAGATGAAGAAAATCTCTTTATAAACACAATGTTTTTGTCAGTCTGTGAACAAGGCCTGTCACGGGACACTTGTGATATCACAGGGTGGTTGTGAGGAGCTGGGAGAAGAAAGGAGTCTACTGGTCAAACCTGACTCGGTGCAGTGATTATGAGCTGGAGCAAATCAATCAAGCACGCTCTCCAAGTAACGCTTTGTATATGTGTCCATGTGCAGTTGTGTTTCTATTCAAACATGTGTGAGCATGTGATCTCACTGAGAATCTGAGACTACATGTTAAATAAGGACACCTTTCCATACAATGTAAAGACCTGCTTCATGAGAGGTAGGGAATCACCCAATAGAAAAACAATGTTTTCTCTATTATATATCCTTGAAGAGATTGACCAAATGCACAACAGGGAGCAGCTGTTTTAAACAAACTGGGAATGGCCTGATAGAAATAAGTATCGGTGCTGTAGCTGTGTGTGGGGAAAGGGACCACAACAGAAAGGTTACAGCCATGCTACAAAAGAAGGTTGCTGGTGTGTTTAAGCTTAGTTCGGAAAAAGTAAGCCGCATCTAAACATTTTTAATGGCTAATTTAATAAGATTTTTTTTTATTTTAACGTGTTTGTTATTTTGGAATAATCTATGTTTTATGAATGGAGAAAATTATTTTAGGGTCTTTTAACGTGAACGGGTGCAGGGATTTTAATAAAAGAGCACACATTTTATTTTTTAAACAGCAAGCGTTCAAACGTGATTGTGTTGCAGGAGACATAGTCGGACAGCAGTAATCAGTCTAACTGGCAGTCTGAGTGGAGGGGCGACTGTATTTTAAGTCACGGTTCTAATTTTAGTGCTGGGGTTGCTGTTTTATTTTCTCCAGGATTTGGGGCGGATATTTTATATATTGAGATTATTCAAGGTCGACTTTTAAAAGTACAGATAAAACACGCTGGTATTTTTTATTGATTTTATTAATATTTATGCACCAAATGTTGGGGAGGAGAGGATTTTATTTTTTAAAAAGCTCAATCAGGTACTCAGGGGTTGCAGTACGGATAATTCGAATAGACCCCTAAATTAATATATAGCGAAATAAATAAATACATTCACAGACATTTATTTATTCGTTCATTTATTTCTATATTTATTTATTTAGATATTTATTGACAGAAGTAGTTTTGCACAGTGAAATGTAAAACGAAGTAGAAAAGCATCGAAATCTAAAAAGCAGAAAAATAGGTTTGCAGAAATTGTGAAATAAATACATATTGAAATAAACGAATGCATAAATACATGTCTGTGCGTTTATTTCTTCATTTATTTATTTTTATTTTGACGCAGAGTATCCTCCATACAAAGGGAGCAGCCATACAATATTAAGTTCTCAATGTACCACATACAGCGCTGTTATTCCACAGTTCAAGACAGAATGCACCACTGCATTTAAAAACAAAGTACAATTAAATCAAATATACTATATATAAAAAAGGAACAACACACAACAGGAAATGTACCACGCTGTGCAGACTGTGCCTTTAACGCCCCCTGCTGGCCATTGTTTTACCTCACGCTGTACACATGGAGTGTCTTCCTTATGTGGAGACAGCGGGCACGTGGTGTAAGCACAGCTGGGAGACTTTCAAACGAGAAATACAATTGCAGCGATCCGTCACACCAGAACCGCGTGTATAATAACTAATTTATGAATGTATTAATTTCAATATTTATTCATTTATGTATGTATGTATTTATAATAATTATATATTTATAATTTATGCATGTAATATTCTTCATCTTCATTTGTAACACCCCTGTTCTGTGTGTCTGTCAGTGAGAGAGGCACCGCTTCGCTAATTAAAATTTAAAAAAGCCACGCCTCTCTCTCTCTCTGCTCTGCGAGTAATCTTTCTCCTGTCAGCAGAGTCTGTGCTTTTTTGTGTCGCATGGACTCGGCTGCTTCAGTTTAGCATTTTAAGATTAAAGGATTTTTTTAATGGTTTTTCTATTGATAAATAAAAAAAGTCTTACTTTTAATTTATTTTTGGATGCTTTCGCACCCCCTTGCATTGCTTTCTCCCCCTAGGGGCGCCCCCCCCCCCACTCTGTTGAGAACCACTGGGTACATGTGATGGACTCGCCACCACAACACCTCACACCAGCTGCCATGCACACTTCACCCCTGAGCTGCCCAGGATCACAAGTTCATGAAGACCCTGATCAACACTAACCAAAGACCGCTAAACAACAAGCCTGGCCTCCCCACCCAAACCAAGCTGCATCAACAACAGTCAAAAGACCACTAAACAACAAGTTTGACCTCCCCACCCAAACCAAGCTGCATCAACAACAGTCAAAGACCGCTAAAACAACAAGCCTGACCTCCCCCCACCAAAACCAAGCTGCATCAACAACAGTCAAAGACTGCTAAACAACAAGCCTGACCTCCCCCACCCAAACCAAGCTGCATCAACAACAGACAAAGACCACTAAACAACAAGCCTGACCTCCCCCACCCAAACCAAGCTGCATCAACAACAGACAAAGATTCCTAAACAACAAGCCTGGCCTCCCCAAACTAAGCTGCATCAACAACAGTCAAAGACCGCTAAACAACAAGCCTGGCCTCCCCACCCAAACCAAGCTGCATCAACAACAGTCAAAGACCGCTAAACAACAAGCCTGACCTCCCCACCAAAACCAAGCTGCATCAACAACAGACAAAGACCTCTAAACAACAAGCCTGACCTCCTCACCCAAACCAAGCTGCATCAACAACAGACAAAGACCTCTAAACAACAAGTTTGACCTCCCCCCACCCAAACCAAGTTGCATCAACAACAGTCAAAGACCGCTAAACAACAAGCCTGACCTCCCCCACCCAAACCAAGCCGCAGATCAACAACAGTCAAAGACCGCTAAACAACAAGCCTGACCTCCCCACCCAAACCAAGCTGCTTCAACAACAGTCAAAGACCTCTAAACAACAAGCCTGACCTCCCCACCTAAAACCAAGCTGCATCAACAACAGTCAAAGACCATAAACAACAAGCCTGACCTCCCCACCCAAACCAAGCAGCATCAACAACAGTCAAAGACCGCTAAACAACAAGCCTGGCCTCCCCACCCAAACCAAGCTGCATCAACAACAGTCAAAGAGCTAAACAACAAGCCTGGCCTCCCCACCCAAACCAAGCTGCATCAACAACAGACAAAGACCGCTAAACAACAAGCCTGACCTCCCCAGCCAAACCAAGCTGCATCAACAACAGACAAAGACCTCTAAACAACAAGCCTGGCCTCCCCCAAACCAAGCTGCATCAACAACAGTCAAAGACCGCTAAACAACAAGCCTGGCCTCCCCACCCAAACCAAGCTGCATCAACAACAGTCAAAGACCAAACAAAAACAACAAGCCTGACCTCCCCACCCAAACCAAGTTGCATCAACAACAGTCAAAGACCGCTAAACAACAAGCCTGACCTCCCCACCCAAACCAAGCTGCATCAACAACAGTCAAAGACCGCTAAACAACAAGCCTGACCTCCCCCACCCAAACCAAGCCGCATCAACAACAGTCAAAGACCGCTAAACAACAAGCCTGACCTCCCCACCCAAACCAAGCTGCATCAACAACAGTCAAAGACCTCTAAACAACAAGCCTGACCTCCCCACCCAAACCAAGCTGCATCAACAACAGTCAAAGACCGCAAAACAACAAGCCTGACTCCCCACCCAAACCAAGCAGCATCAACAACAGTCAAAGACCGCTAAACAACAAGCCTGACCTCCCCACCCAAACCAAGCTGCATCAACAACAGTCAAAGACCGCTAAACAACAAGCCTGGCCTCCCACCCAAACCAAGCTGCATCAACAACAGTCAAAGACCCGCTAAACAACAAGCCTGACCTCCCCACCCAAAACCAAGCTGCATCAACAACAGACAAAGACCGCTAAAACAACAAGCCTGACCTCCCCACCCAAACTAAGCTGCATCAACAACAGTCAAAGACCACTAAACAACAAGCCTGACCTCCCTCACCCAAACCAAGCTGCATCAACAACAGTCAAAAGACCGCTAAACAACAAGCCTGACCTCCCCACCCAAACCAAGCTGCATCAACAACAGACAAAGACCGCTAAACAACAAGCCTGACCTCCTCACCCAAACCAAGTTGCATCAACAACAGTCAAAGACCGCTAAACAACAAGCCTGACCTCCACCCACCCAAACCAAGCTGCATCAACAACAGACAAAGACCGCTAAACAACAAAGCCTGACCTCCTCACCCAAACAAGCTGCATCAACAACAGTCAAAGACCGCTAAACAACAAGCCTGACCTCCCTCACCCAAACCAAGCTGCATCAACAACAGTCAAAGACCTCTAAACAACAAGCCTGGCCTCCTCCACCCAAACCAAGCTGCATCAACAACAGTCAAAGACCGCTAAACAACAAGCCTGTCCTCCACCACACAAACCAAGCTGCATCAACAACAGACAAAGCTGCACAACAGCAGCAAACACCAGCGGAGGCCCGGAGTAAACTGATGCTATAACATCCATATACATTGCAACTCCTGAATGTGTCTGAGGCTTTTGCACAGCAGTGTGTATATATACAGTGTGTGTGTGTGTGTGTGTGTGTGTGTGTGTGTGTGTGTGTGTGTGTGTATAACCCTAACCCTCACCCCCTCCCCCCAAGATTTTGCAGAAATGGCAGCCAACATTAGAGGCACAATGGATAGCGCATTGGACCTCTGTTAACCTGCAGGTCTGATTTTAATATTTTACAATAAATAATTATTTACACTGTGTAACAAAGCTACATAATCACAGATGAATGAATTGTTTGAGAGAAGGGAGAAGAGAGAGAAATAGCTGTGTTTGTACAAACTCAACACAAAGAAAACTATAAGCTATTTTTTTTTCCCTGAGTGGCAAAGAAACTGCATCAGCTGAAAATGAGTTTAAACTTAAGAGCACTGCTTGGCTAGAAGTGGCTGCTGTGCCAAGGAAGACAATTGTATAGAAAAGACACTTTGCATTGGCAGCACATGCTTCATACCAGTGCTCTGGGAGTGTTTATAGCCCTGTGAGTTTAACACTTCATGATTGAGAGCTGCCCTTCATGGCAACAGAATCCACAACAACAATGACTTTTATCAGCATCTTCATCTGGGCACTTGTCATCTGCACTCAGGGTAAGAATCATTTAGAAAAACACTTTAAAAATCTATTTGTGGGACATTTCTTAATATATAAGTATTAAACGTAAAACAGGCAAACTGGAAAAAAGGCTTGAAATGTAATGTGATTTAATCATTTAATTCAATCATTTACTTTAATTTTCTATTTTATTATTTTCAGAATCCAGTGGACAGTATACTGTGACTCAGACTCCAGCAGTGAAATCTGTTCTCCCAGGAGACACAGTCGCTCTGAGCTGTAAAGTCAGCACCGCAGTGTACGGTAACAACTGGCTAGCCTGGTACCAACAGAAACCAGGAGAAGCTCCCAAACTCCTGATCTATGCTGCAAGTACCCTTCAGTCTGGGATCCCAACTCGTTTCAGTGGCAGTGGATCTGGGACTGACTTCACTCTGACCATCAGTGGAGTCCAGGCTGAAGATGCAGGAGATTACTACTGTCAGAGTTTACACAGTGGCAATGTCTTCACACAGTGATACACACCCGTACAAAAACCTCCCTCAGCAGGACTGCAGGTGAACATTGTTCATTTTCTGATACTTAAATACAAGCTGAAAATAAAGTAAAGCAAACATTTTGCTTCTCTTTCAGTAAATGTATATAAATAAATAAATTGCATATTTAACTTCAAATTGTATTATTTACTTTTTTCATTTTACTCTTTTAATGATTCCACTTCATCAGCAACACATTCTATATACAAACAGAAAGATGTTTATTTTTTAAAAAACAATTGAACTGTATGCATATTGAGATTGATTTATTTATGATCCACTGGACAGCATATTAAAAAAAAGAAGTCCAGCAAACAGCAAAAGCCCAGTATTGCAGTGATGTGTAGTTACACTGTCTGACTCTGTGAGTCAGCTGGATATTTTTTCATTGTGTTAATCTGATGTGTTTTAATGTATTTCAAAACTAATATTAAAAATAAATGAATAACATCGAACTTTAACATATTGTTAAGATGAAAATCAAGATACAAATTACTGTTAATTACAATGAACAAACCATGTCTTCTTTTGAAATGGAATTTACACTTTATTCTTAATTACTGAAATAAATGTTAATACTAGATTGATATACCTCAGATTATAACTTATTATAATAAAAAATAATGTAGCTAAATTTAAGTAAAATAAATAAATGATGAATTCATACATTTCTGAGTGAATTCTTATGTTTTATTAAGGAGCAGCACATCAGCGTTATTGAAGGCAGTTTATTCTTCATTGTCTTGCCTCCTGTGTCATCCTTGTTACCCACCTGGTCTCCTTCATTCCTTATGTGCAGCAGCTCCTGGCACACATGTCTCAACACTTATGGGCCAGTTCATTCTGAACAGGCAGATTTCTAATGCCCCTCCTAGAGAGCAGGAAAGCACTGAGAGGCTAAACATAAAACTACAGGAAGGATAATCTAACTGTACTGTGAGTCACCCAACCCTATCAAGTCCCACCTGTGTTCACGGTTCAGATCTCATAGAACTGTCTGTGACACTTATTGAAACAGAAGTGCAGCGCTCAGAACACATATACAAATAGAACTAATCCACTCTTCTATTAAACTGTGAACTTAGTGTTTGATTGAATCCCTCTCTGTGTTTGTATAACCTGGAAACAGGCATCAGTGCCCTGCCAAGCTAAGCACACTGCCATCATTCACACTGACCACAAGAGGGAGCCAGAGCACCACTGCTGTCCATAATATAATAACACATTAATAAGACAATTGAAATAGGCAGCAGTTACCTCCCCAGTCAGCCCAGTTCTCCCATTCTTAACACAAGGCTCCTCACACCCAGTCATCTAAACACAACAGTGTGGTCTGTGTCTGGAGGAAGGTGCTGCTCACAGTGATGCATACTGGGAAACACTGACTCTAATATCTCAACATCTGCAACTTCCACCCCTGCCAGTGAATATTAAAGAATGTTAAAATGTCCCTTTAGCAGGCCAGCATTTTAAACACAATGATTCTCCCCTTGCTCTCCTCTCTGAGAGTTGCTGTAAGCTGTCTGTCCCACACCCCAGTTATTCCTGCAGACTCACATCAGTGTGTGTCAGCATAGAGGTTACAGCATGTCATTCCACCAGCATGGGAAGGATTTCTGTTGCAATTCCACAGCCCAGCAGCACAGACTGCACTACACTCTGTGACCACAAGAGGGAGATAGTTTGTAATAAAATAACTAACTCTAATATCTCAACACTTGGGATTCATTTCCCCTTGATTCCACCCCTGGCAGTGAGAGATAGAAACAGATCCTCAACTTAACATGAAACTCCTTTAGGCTTTGACTTCAAAGTAAATCAAACCATCAGACACAATCCTACCTGACACACAACACAGACTGCAAATATTTACACTGACCAAAAGAGAAAGCCAGAACAGCTCTCCTTTTTATGATGTAATAACAGAGTAATTATTATTATTATTATTTATTTCTTAGCAGACGCCCTTATCCAGGGCGACTTACAATCGTAAGCAAATACATTTCAAGAATCACAGCGCAAGTAATAATACAATAAGAGCAAGATAAATACAATGACTTTGGTTCAAGCAAGTACAAGTGTGACAAAATACAATTCAATAATACAGCAGATAACAGTGACAGTGATAGTTACATCAGGATATGATTAACTACAAAATACTACAGATTAAACACTTGGCAGATTACTGTACTCTGAAGTACAGGATTAAATGCTGTAAAATAGGGGGCAGATAAGAGCAAATAAAGCGCATTTAAGGAAGGGTGATAGTGTCCCAGGGGAAAAACAGAGGAGTTCTACAGGTGCTGTCTGAAGAGGCGAGTCTTGAGGAGGCGCCGGAAGGTGGTCAGGTACTGGACAGTCCTGACATCTGTAGGAAGGTCATTCCACCACTGCGGAGCGAGGGTGGAGAAGGAGTGGGCTCTGGAGGCAGGGGAGCGTAGAGGAGGTAGAGCCAGTCTTCTAGTGCAGGCGGAGCGGAGAGGTCGAGTGGGGGTGTAGAGAGAGATGAGGGTCAATAAGACTGTGTAGGCCTATTGAAGGCTTTTCTTAAGTTAAAGTGAGTACTAATCATGGGATTATGAAATAGAGCTTTTGTTAAACAAAGCAAGGACCACACCAACTAGTGTTGAATAGTTTTCCACAACATAGAAATGTTTGGAAATAAGTACACTCGTAAATGCAGCATGGTGGAAAATAAAGCTGCCTCTTTTTGGCTAGCTCATTTCAAACAAGAAAACATGACATTGTTTCCAGTTCATTCGTATGCACACACATTTACACAGACTCAGCACAAGCACAAACATGAGGCTTCCAAATTAAAACACACACATAACGAAACACCAACAGTGCTCTGCTTTTGACAACAAACCTGCACCCATCAAATGTTTGTACCATCAATACAGAATTAATAAGGTATGACATTTTACAGGTCTGAGATTTTGACAAACTTCCAACATGTGATGTTTATCGGTACCAGATGTTGAAATGTTGACGGTTGTGTGCAATGAGACATGGTTAAGGCTGGGCGCTCGAAGGGTCATCAGTAGAGACATTTGATACCTTGGAGTAGGGGGGGAGGACAGACCCTTCACCTTCGGTTCCATGGTGTACACGTTAGCACTCTGAACTCTGAATCCAGCGATCACAGTTCAAATCTGTGTGGGACCTGAAGTTTTACCTTTTTTAAAAAAAATCCAGTGAATTTGCCATTAATGTTTGTGGAACTGAAGCGTGTGATCGAACAAGTGAAATGAATGCAGGTTTCCATGTCTGAGGTGGGAAATGCATGTTTTGTTTCATTTGCAGAAATGTCCCGTAGTTCATTTTGGAGTGGTGCATGGTATGGGAAATACATTACCATGCTGAAAGCCTCTGCCGCAGGTTTGATGTGACGCGGGGCACCGTGGCTTAGATGGGCAAAGCATAACTGACAAAACTTAGAGCAGAAAATGTATGTTTCTTGGTCTCAAACAGTACTACCTAAAGTGAGATTGGACAAACTAATGTAGTTTTACCCATGGATAATCCTAGCATGCATATATTCAAGTAAATATGAAATTAGAAATAATCAGTGAATAATTTTATTAAAACAGAGACATTTTATTTGGTAACTGATGTAACATAAAATTGACATTAACAAAATAAGTCTTGTGAAATAAAGAGGCAATTATACATGTTGAACTGCACAAAATAATGAACAGTGTCTGCTCCTCAAATATAAGGAAACAATTGACACCACTCCTATTCTCCCCTCTACTAGAACCCCAAACATGACGTGCCTGACATAACCAGGTCCTGTAACTGACGTAACCACTGTGAAAAATGCATGGATGTGAACACAGCGCAAGCTGAAGCGCTCACACAGTGAAGTGTCTGCAGAGTTTGTAATGTTTTCTTGAAAGGCATATACTCCCTGGGTATTCACAGGTACTTGGGCATCAATCCTTTTGAGAACAGATGAAGCAAGGCACCACGTTACATCCTTTTGTGTCGGCCACTTCCAGCCCCCTTTGCATGGATGCAAAACACTGAGGAGCTCCTCTGGCAGGGCCAGTATGGTTTCTTCAGCTATGCCAGGGAAACACTTGCCTTCATACTTAACAATGCAGTACTCATTTACTGACAATTCAATGGTTTTGAATGGAAACTTTGCCATAGCTGTTGCTTGATCCACAATGCCAAACACACTGACCACTTTCCAGTCAGGCTGAATTTCTTCCACAAATGGACCTACTGTGCTGAGGTCAAGTTCAGTGTTGCTAAGCGTTCTAGCATAGTGAATGCTGTGTGTGTTTGGGGTTTTCTTTGGACAGTTCTGTTCCCACCTGTTTGCTCATTCATCTTGTGCCTTCTTTACCACATGCTTTGTAATATAAATGATGCTCACATTTGGACATGCTTCTTTTGCCACCTTAGCAAATTCTTCTGCTGTGTTGACAACAGCATGCTTTTGCAGAATGCGCCTCCAAACTGCACGCTTTACTTTACCTGCAACTCCAGCAACTGGCCCTTTGCCGTGTGCTGTGGCAAAAAGTCTCAATCAGCTCGATGCAGACTACAGTGTACATTGCTCGGCATGGTAAGGGAGGACAAGATGAATCTGTTTTTAAATTGGCTCGCAGCACCATCAGAAAAGATGTGCAAGTTAGGGATGTTGGCTGAAGTTGAGGCTTCATCAAGAACAGCCCGATTGTAGCAAACAACAGCAAATGTGTCATGTTGCCGTTCATCACTGAGCACAACATAAGAAGTACTAACAGACTGAGCTGTGAGAACTGCTGGAAACAGAGGCACTCCTTCTGTGATCCAGGGAGCTCACATTATTTCAGCTTGCTGCTTTATAGGGAAGTGTTCTGAGAAATCTTCCTGAAGTATAGCTTCACATTCATTTCAATTCATCTTCAGTGTCTTGATTTGGTGAAGTTGCACCTTGGCAATAAAACTGTGGCGCCGCAGAATGGTCCGCTGGGTTTGAGCTCCTCCTTGGCATCGTGTAATGTTGACTCAAGCAGTTCCTTTTTATTGTTAGCCATCTATTGGTAGTCGTGTACAATTGTATCTTCATTATCATTGCCTTGTATTACCTGATTGATAGAACTAGCAAGGTCTTGGCATGTGTCACACTGGCCAAGGCAGCATTTCATCTGCCAGTTGCAAAGTGACCCAATGACCAGGAGATTTCCATTGGGGATATTTTGACAAACCTTTTTCAAACCATCTAGTAGCATCTCTGTGTTC
>JAHFZB010000758.1:0-11758 GCA_036884735.1 Huso huso
ATTTGCTTGAAAGACTCAGACAATGCTTAAATGTTCAGACAATGTTTGCTATTTTTGAAAGGTTTATAGTGTATTCTGTGTTCAATAAACCCAGCTGTTGAGGCTGCATTTGTAGACACAGTGAATCTTCTTGTCTGCCTCTGAGTGCAGCACTGCCCTGTATGGTTGCTGGGCTTCTGTTTACAATTGTTCTTTGATACTATTTAAGTCATCTTGTTCTGGGACTAGTTATCTCATTCACTGTCTATTACTAACACATTGTATTTGATTTTTGTATTCCTACTATCTCTTCTTAAATAAAAGCATCAGCCAAATTATTAAATACATATCCCATAGCCCATCCATTTGTTTCTCACACAACACAATGAGAGAAGGGAGTCTTGATGCCTATTTATTTATTGATTTATTTATTATTATCCAGTCTGCTATTTCTCCTCATCCAGACACCCTTCCCCTTTACAATATTCCATTTGGCTGGATACAGTGCGATTAAACCCATCATACACTGTCCCATGTGGATACAGTGCGATTAAACCCATCATACACTGTCCCATGTGGATACAGTGTGATTAAACCCATCATACACTGTCCCATGTGGATACAGTACGATTAAACCCATCATACACTGTCCCATGTGATTACAGTGTGATTAAACCCATCATACACTGTCCCATGTGGATACAGTGTGATTAAACCCATCATACACTGTCCCATGTGATTACTCACATTTTTTCAGTCGCCTCGGTCAGTGAGTATATGATACTCCGAGATGCATTTTGAATTGAGTCGGTCGTTCGATTTCAGTCGACTCACAAGTTTTAAACATGTTTAAGTGTGATACCCAAATTGTATCTCAAATTACCACATGGGACAGTGTATGACAGGCTATAATGATGCGAATGATTGCGTGCAATTGGTCTCGATGGGACGGAAAGTGCGTGTCTCGGCCTTCAAACCTTAAGGTCTTAGAGCATAATCAATGATCTTCTGAGCTCTGTGCAATACTAATACATAATCAATGATCTTCTGAGCTCTGTGCAATACTAATACATAATCAATGATCTTCTGAGCTCTGTGCAATACTAATACATAATCAATGATCTTCTGAGCTCTGTGCAATACTAATACATAATCAATGATCTTCTGAGCTCTGTGCAATACTAATACACAATCAATGATCTTCTGAGCTCTGTGCAATACACACTGGATTCCCATTAACACTTCCTCCCATCAGCTTAGATACAATCTTTGAGAAGCGGTTTGCTGGAATAGTTTGTCAGCGTGGAGAACAGCCTTAAGAGGAACTAGAACAGAACCACAGACAACTCTGCAAAAAGACAGAATTCAAGAGAAATGAGTCTCTGGGTTAATAGCATGGGGAAGGCAGATTGATACAGTATATTACTCAGAAGGGTTTTACCCTTGTCACCCTGGTCAGAAACAGATGTGTGAACAGCAGTGTGGAGTACAGTAGTGGTCAGGGCTCTGCACTCCTGACCGGAGGGTGATGGGTCAGATGCCAGGTGGTGACCCTGCTGCTGTACCCTTCAGCAAGGTACTTTTACCTAGGCTACTCCAGTAAAAAACACAGCTGTATAAAATGGGTACCAGAATTTGTATGTAAACATAATGTGATTGTTTTGTAACAATTATACTGTAAGTCGCCCTGGATAAGGGTGTCTGCTAATAAATTGAATACTAATAATACAATAATAACATGAGCAGTCACTCCCACCACAGGATGACTGACAGGCATTGCCAAAGGGTATAGAGAGGCTCTTCGCTGCTCTGGTTTGACACTTCAGTGCAGGAGAGGGCAGTCACAGCTACTTCAACCTGCACACAATGATGCTTCAAGGAGGAAGGCTCACCTAGTCAATATCATACTGGTGTGTGTCGTAGGTAAGTAGACATAACATGATGGAACACAGGGGGTTCTGGTTCATTTAAACATTACCTTCTATTTTCAACTAACAATAAAATTGCTCTGTTATTTTGAAATGTACATTTTCAAAATAAACAGTTATTGTTCTCTCCAATTAATTCTTCTGGTGTTATTGTTAAAAAAAAAAATCATGATGTAAAATTGTAGGAAATATCATTTTGTTTATTTTTATTTATTTATTTATTGGCATTTTTACACTAATAATTGATATATTTCTTCAATATTTCTTTCTATTGTTTATCAGGTATGACACAAGGAGACAATCAATTACCTTCAATTCACTTGACAGAAAATGAGAAAAGAATATAATTTTGCCAGTATGAAACTTCAGGCAGCCCAAACCTCTTCTGGTACATCCAGGAACACAATAAAGCTCCAGAGCTCTTGTTCAATGAGTACCTCAACGATAATCAAATATTTAAAGAGCGTTTCTCTGCATCTCATGACAAGAGTGAGAAGACCTTTAATCTGACTCTCTCCGCAGCTGTGCTGTCTGACTCTGCCACATACTTCTATGCTCTGAGGCCCACACTGTGTCAGTCTGTATCTCACCTATACAAAAACTTCATGCTGCTTCCTCTTGTACTGGACTGTCCAGCATGTGTTCTCATAGCAAGACACCCTTATTGCGATTTATACACACTTACTAATCATATTAATGTTACACTCATTTAATCACACCATGTGTCTGTATCAAGTAGGACACATTATGTCCTTGCTGACAGTGATGTTGTAAACACCAAATAATACACCAATATCTCCATGCATTTCTAATCAATGTCAGGCTATTTAGTTTCTGCATTCAAACCTGACTCTCGGGTTGCCATGCCATGGGTGACTTCTGTCACCTTTAGCTTCCTTATACTTTTACTGTGAAAAGGAGGTGTACCGATGTTTAGGAATGACTAGAGAAGGAGGAGGAGTCACTCACAACTTCGAGAAGGAGGGGCGCGCCCAAAGAGGAGTGAGGCGTGACAAGAGGAGTGTGTGCAAAAGGGAGTTTTGACAGATTGCTCTTGGACGCCGTCTTGCCTGGCTGGCAGTAAAAGAGTTAAAGGAACAATTCTTTATTACAATATACATGTGGTCTTGTGTTGCTTTTAATTGCATATTTCTGTACACTGTATTCTAAACTATAACCACTAGATGGCAGAAGACAACAAGTTTTGATACACACACAGAGCAATTGTAAAAAGTTACAAATAATAACGATAAGCATAACAACAGCACAACGACTGTCATTATTATTGTATTGCCAATGTATTGTTATTGTTCTATACTTTTAATAGTGCATGAGGCAAATAGGGTACAAATCTAAATTGTTCAAACATCAATTTTTCTTTTAAAATCCTGTAGAACTGCATTACTAATTTTTATATAATGATGTCCCAGATTTCCATCTTTTCACACAACTTTTTAATTGCCTTCAGTAATTTAGTAATGCAAATGAATTATGACAAAGTGTGTTTATAGTGTCACTGAATGTATGAAGAAATGCACATTTATGTAGCACCTTTCTGCCATCCCCAATGAGGCCAAGTTACTTTGCTCCAGTTCAACAAGCGATTGTACAGTGAAGTGCAGATCTCTTCATTTTAAAATACTGTAATTGTGAAGATTTCATGGAGTGGTTCAAGTTTAAATATATGTTTGTAAGTCACACTTTATTGAACAGACCATCTGGGACATTGTATCCACTCTTGTGATCGTAGCTACTGTGTGTAGCATACACTGGTCAACTGTAAGAGAAAACAGTGCTTGTACTTTTTCAAGATATACATTCTGTACAACATAAACAATACTTCTAAATGGAAATGAAATGCCCAACTCACAGGAAGTAACAACAGAAAACTGCTCATCAAATGATCTGCTCGTGCCTCAGGCTGTGGTGATTGGATGAGGGAAAGGCGTGTCTTCTACGCTGATGAAGTGAAGAACTCTTATGAGCTCTACATCATTCCCTCAGTAGATGCTGGCTGGTTGAACACAAACTTAAACACTGACTGTGTTCTTTCTGAACTGAAGAACGCTGATCACAATGGTTCTCGTTGTCTTGTTTAGTCTTTATTTTGGTGGTTATTTATTTACAATGCATTATTTTCCTATTCCATACTCTGTGATGCTCCCAGTGAACTGCTACTAACCACTGTGCTTCATTTCCAGGGCTGAGTTATGGAGATGAGGTGCGTCCATGGAAGGATCTCCAAACATCTGAGGAGACCAGGAAACCAAGATCTACTGTAATTGCTCTCTGTAGAACAACGCATACACTGAGTATCTGTTCTGGTACCAGCAGACACCAGGAGGAATCCCAGATATATTCTCCATCGCTATAAAGCAAGTGGTGGCAAAAGAGCTCAGATCTGAAGAATCTGACAGAAGGTTTATTGGACACTTGAATACTTCAACAAAAAGATGACTTATTTGTCAATCTCAAACACGCAGCTGTCTGACTCCGCACTCTACTACTGTGCACTGTGGACCACAGTGATGCTGATTAAAGTGCTGCTTACAAAACCTCTCTGTGAAACCTATGAATCACACCTCTGTGTGCAGAAAAGCCGTGAATGTTCATGCTTATGCCTTGTCTAGAAGCAGATCTTTACCAATCAGTGAAAACTTTCACTCCTGGGCATGCTTCAATCTGATCAACACTCACATTGCGTTGCCAGTCAGATGGGTGTTCATCAATCCGTTATACCCCCAGCCTCCCACCCCCAATACAACAACTGTCAGCGTGACCCAAATTACCCTGAGGGGGCTTGTTGTGAGCGAAACCATCTTGCAAAACAGAAACAAAATCAACTGCAAACTGTAGACAACATGTCACTATATTACAAACAAAGAAATGCAGCATACATTATTCTATTATACATCCATTACCAGGCAATGATTCAGCAGGGACAAGGCCAAAGTGACCGAAGTAAGAGCTCTAAGAAAAATGCTAAACATCAAACAGGGTCATTTTAATGAACACAGTAGTAGACCTTGAAGGGAAATAGTTTCCATTTACCAATAAAGAATTAAACTTAAGGACAAAGTCTAATTAGAGTAAAGATTGTCATCAACAATAACAATAGGCCCACAGTGACAATGAAACTGCAGAGCCTCACAAACACACAGCAGACAGAGGCCAAGGGGCGTCAGCTCGACTGCTTGATAAACTACATGAGATAACCAGACTTAATAAAGGAGATTTAAAAGTAAATCAGAATGAACAACACTGCCCTCCCCCCGTACATCAGCTATTACCAGCGTCCCGAATCAGAATGAACAACACTGCCCTCACCCTGTACATCAGCTATTACCAGCGTCCCGAATCAGAATGAACAACACTGCCCTCCCCCCGTACATCAGCTATTACCAGTGTCCCGAATCAGAATCAACAACACTGCCCTCCCCATTACATCAGCTATTACCAAGCGTCCCCAATCAGAATCAACAACACTGCCTCCCCCCGCACATCAGCTATTACCAGCGTCCCGAATCAGAATGAACAACACTGCCCTCACCCGTACATCAGCTATTACCAGTGTCCCGAATCAGAATCAACAACACTGCCCTCCCCCGTACATCAGCTATTACCAGCGTCCCGAATCAGAATCAACAACACTGCCTCCCTGCATATATCAGCTATTACCAGCGTCCCGAATCAGAATGAACAACACTGCCCTTCCCCCGTACATCAGCTATTACCAGCGTCCGAATCAGAATCAACAACATTGATTATGTATGTATGTATGTATGTATGTATGTATGTATGTATGTATGTATGTATGTATGTATGTTTGTATGTATTTATTTATGCATCAACTGCCTTTCCCCAAGTTAAACGTTTTTTTCTGGGTTTTTTCCCACTTGAGATCTTAATAACCCAATTGAACAAATTACCCAACTGAACTAAGTATTTACCAATTGATCAAATTGAACTCACTTTATCCCTGAAATCTTTGCAATCAACTGTAAAGCACATTGAACATAAATAAATAAATGTCTAGCTGAGGAATATGATCAATAAAATGAATTGACATCTTAAGCTGTAATGAAAACGAGAAGACCCTGCGGCTCTCGATACAGCTATACTGCAGTCATTCACGTTTCTGTCACACAGTGAATTCCAGAACTGTACTATGTCTCTTGCTGTACTAGCGGAGCTGTCCACAAGTGGATGGTTCTGAAAACATTCGAAACGTTACTGGATCTCCCCTGAACATATTGGGGAGCACCAGGAAGGAGAAAAAGACTAAAGGGATCAATTATGTATTGCTCATTTAAATTGCAGCATGACACACTATTACACACTGACATATTCAGATATGCGTAATAAACCAAGTACACAGAATATACTGGAAAATGCAGCCATTTTACAATACATTTTTTTAAGTTGTACTTGATGTTGAAATAAGTCCAAGCACCAATAAAGTATACCATGATTTAATAACAGAAAATAAAATAAAAATATTAGCTAACATTTTCCTTAGCAAGAATGCAAAACTACGGTGACGAAACTGTCACTTACAAGTACATGTATTAATGTATTTTTTTAGAACTGCTGTCTTTTTTTCAAATGCACTAATCGTGTTCTGCTCTAATAAATAAATACATACATAACAGTTAGTCTGTTTGTCTGAACTTACTGTGAAATGAACGAAAAACAAATACAAATAGTGAACATTGTAAATGTCAGGTTACAGATGATGGAAGATCTTCCTACAGGAGGCGCTAGTGTAACATCGATACGGGTTCTGATAAGCAGGTGAAATGACATCACATCATTTAGAAACTCCTGATGACAGTATAAGAGGTAACAAAGGCACTCTGAGGGTTTAAATCTTCTGAAAAGAGTTCACTGCTGCATGACGTTGAAACATTGTGCTACGCTGTATAGCATGGCATATACACGAGCATTCTCATTATCTGTGCTATAGTTTGTTTTGGTATGTATGTATGTATGTATGTATGTATGTATGTATGTATGTATGTATGTATGTATGTATGTATTTGTTTGTTTATTATTGCTGTTTGTTTTGTGTTTGTTTTAAAATATTTTTTTTTCTTTATTTGTTTTCCAGAATGCAGAGCAGAAGACACGGTGACTCAGACTCCAGGCAATATGAACGCTGTTGAAGGACAATCAGTTACACTCCACTGTAAATACAGTACTAGCAGTTCTTTTGCCGTATCTATTCTGGTACATACAGTTGCCGAATGATTTCCGAGGTATGTGCTGAGAAGAGATACTTTTGGAGCACGAGAGAACGCTGATGAATTCAAAGGCAGATTTGATGCATTTCTCAACAAACTCTAAAACCGTCCCTTTAACAATCCAGCAGACAGAGCTGTCTGACTCTGCCGTGTATTACTGTGCGCTGAGGCCCACAGTGACAATGAGATATTGAAGAGCTTCACAAAAACACAGCACCCCGAGAATACACGGAGACACTTTACATCAAAAAGGAATATGTCAAATTGTTTTATATAGAAACTTTTTTTAACTTATTAGTGGTGAGTTCTTCCGTTTTAATATTTTATTATCATAAAGACCACATTTCACAGTAATAGATTTCAATCAGTATTTAAATAAATAAAGATATATAAATACATACATACATACATACATACATACATACATACAATATTAATCAATGTAGCGCCATCATTGGCAAAATGACACAATTCAACAATTAAACATGATCGATGTTCTTCTCCAACAATCAAAAAGACTGTCTCTAATTATCAAGATCAATTTGTTTTGCCTCTCCGTCATTCCGTTATCCTTTACTCGTTAACACCTTGATCAGTGTTTTCTTCTACAATACTGCTGTGAAACAAGTCACCTCTGATCATGAACATATAACAGTGTTTAAGAGGAAGTGCGTGTGTGTAACCGTGTTATGTGTGTTCTAAAGGAAATGATACGTCAGTCTCTATGACTATGACACAGCGGGGTGTGTACTGGAGCTTCATATGTTACCATGACACGAATATTCAGTTCAGTCCGTTAAAGAAGCCACGACCGCAGAAGAACAACATGGAACAAACACTGCGCGCTGGTGCATATTATTACACTGTTCTGCTGTTTAATAGGTATCCATCGTATTCATTATCAATTCAATTCCCCTCACAGGTGTGGATATTAAATGTAGCCTATACTTGAACACACTATTTATAATGACACGAATAACCAGTCTTTTTCTTTCTGTTTTCTTTCTTCTTTTCACTCTTTCTTTCTTTAGAAAATACACAGGGACAGTCTGTGAATCAAAATGCTTCCTCAGTCACAGTAAAAGAAGAGGAAATTGTGACTTTACCCTGTTATTATAAGGACGCTACAGCAAAAGACGTTTACTTGTTCTGGTACATTCAAACTGGCAGCCGAACTCCACACCCAATATACAGTGATCTTCTTGGTGACAGCAACTTTCCTTCAAAGTTACAAAACCGTCTTTCTGCATCTCACGACAAGACAGGAAAAAACATTTCATCTCATCATCAGTTCAGTGGATCTTTCAGACTCTTTTAGTTTACTTCTGTGCGCTGCAGCCCACAGCGAGAGAATCTGCAAGCGCCATACAATAACTCACTGCCACTTCCCGTATGACTTCATGCGTTTATTTCCTTTAATATATACTTTTTAAAATATTTAAAATGTACGACAGTGCAAACAAACGTCTAAATTTATATGACTAAAATAGTCATGCTACAAAATATTCTCAGATTAAATCGATCCAAGTATGCTTTACAGATTTACATGAATACTAATGATAACGGAATGGTGCTGAATGTACACAATAAGATGTTTCATTATTGTTCAGTTTATCGCTGAATGTCCGCGTAGATGCACAAGAATTGTTAAGAGTTACATGGGAACATTCCACAAAGGCAGTCACATTATTCCACACAATTAAACTGCAGTGAAACAGAAGCGTTCTTCTTTAGTGAGAGGGGTGAGGAGTTAGTATATAAACCACTTGAACTTAAAATAACTACTAGATCCTTTCCATGGCGGCTCAAAGACTAAGTGATTGAGGGTTGGCTGAGCACAAATCTACAAAATCACATATTGAACTATTCAATTTACCTTGATGTTTGACATTTAATTCAGCTGTACTTATCAAAATAAGTTCAGTGTAGAAAGAAAAAATATGATGTGATCTCACTGGAATACTCTAATCATGTTTCTTATTTGGGAGCTGTTTAATATCTTTTACACGTACAGGTCTAGTTCTTTTATACAGATGGCGATTAAACATATCTAACATGGCTGGACCAGTCTGGAGAAAATCTTTTTATTAATCAAAATGCATGTATGTGGCTGATGCGTGTTGCATTTTCTCTTGGTCAAATGGAAATAAAAACAAAGTATTACAGAAATGATAAAATGTATCACAACCTTGATAAATGTTAGCCTGCGTCTTCCGGGGGCGTGGAGCGGGGTTCTAATCTTCTAATCTTCTAATTTTCTAATTCTGTCAATTAGTGTTAATTAGTATCTATTTTTCTATTTAGCCCTGATCACCCCGCGCCCGCTTTCTGCCGAGTGTTTCGTTTTTGTAGCAAACACTCAGACGTCGCTTTGTGCTCCACTAAATATCCGCTAAATATCTAAACTTCGTTGCCTCCGCTCACTGCAGGTCATTTCTCTGCACAACGCTGTAGATATTATCAATCATTTTCCTACCTGCTCAGGTGATCCTTCTTTTCATTCAGCTTCTCTTTTCAACTTCAAGAGCTCCAACGTTTTCTTTCTGTTCCATCAGTTTCCACCTCAGCATCAGAGCAGGTCAAAGCGCAGCTCATTACTCAACTTGTCTTGCAACTTTATATCAGAAGAAAGTCTGGTCCTCCTTCGACTTTCAAGCTCCTTCAGCGTGACATCGACATTCCGTTGTCAACGATTGCCTTGCTTTAGCTCTATTAAATCCACCACGAAGAAGGCTTTGTCCTGCGGAATCTCTCTTCACTCCTCGCCTGCAATCAAGACGCCTCCCGCTCCACAGAATAGCTGTTCGTTCATCGAAGATCCTGCCACAGATACTCATCAGCTCGTTCAACCCTTTTAAGGCGTATCTTCCATTACAAACTCAATTTCGAAAACAGTGGCTCGTGGTTTGACTGGTCACAACTTGCAGCAATATGCTCCAGCGATGAATTCTTGCACTGCAACTTTTCACGGCGCGTTGCCACGGCAGCACGCCCTCATCAGTGTGAATGCAGAGGCCAGTTATGGTGACAGGCAGCTCATCCAGACTCTGCGTGTTCTGGCCTCAGTACCGCAATCTTCTGGCTTCCTGATATGGCGGCGGCTTTCCTGCAACTGGTGGGAGCCAGATTCAACGCCGAATCGACGGCTAAAATGCTGCGTTAACTTATTTATATTCATGACTAACTGTCCTAACATGTCTGAATATTTATTGTCCTTCAAAAATCTAGGGAATAATCAAATGTTGTTCTACATAGACCAAGTTTTAATCGTAATAACCTCATATATTCCTGCCTAACTCAAGTCAGTAAAGTTAATTTCAATCGCATGGCGATTTACGATCATCAAACAAATGCATTTCAGAATCACAATTACCAAGTAAATACAATTAAAGGCAAAATAAATACAATGAATAAATACAATGAAGCTTTGTTTCAAGCAAGTACAAATTGACCAAATTGAATTCAATAATGCAGCAGATAAGTGTCAGTGATGATTTACATCAGAATATAATTAAATGCAAAATACAACAGATTAAACACTTGACAGATTAAAAGGTACTCTGAAGTACAGGATTAAATGCCAGTAAAATGCGGGGGGCAGATAAGAGCAAGTAAAGCACATTTAAGGAAGGGTGATATGTGTCCCAAGGGAAAAACGAGGGGTTCTGATTGCTTTCCTGAAGAGTTTGTTCTCACTCCTGATGGATTTTCAGGAGTTCCCCTCCTGCCTTTCACGATACTTCTGATCTACCTACGTCAACTGACATTCTTCAATTTCAACTCTACCTGCTTGGGGACCTGAATCATGGAAGCCACGTGCTATATCGGCTTTTCAGGATGCTCAGAATCTACAGTCACATTAACATTAGCTTCCAGTTTCCCTGCATCAGGCATTCATTTCAGCGACCCCTCTTCCTGTTCCCAGGATTCGCTGCTTCCCTCATCTGGTTCCTTTCCTCCAAACGACAAATTTGCAAGACACTTCTTCAACCTTCAAAGTTATCATTTTCATCAGCGTGAACTGCTAGTCGAATCTGAAGTCATATCTACAACTATCAACATTCAGTCATAGTGTCCTATCTCACTGCAATGAACAATACCTCGAACTGCTCCTGACCAAGTCAATAGGTTTTTGCAGCAGCCTCAGAACTAGCGCGCTGTAGCCTTCATCTCAAGGTTCTGGCGGCCTCAGATCTACCATTCTTCATCTCTGCCCCATCTCTGACTACATCTAAATCCCACCTTAATACTCTAAGTCTGTATCTGCCCATTCCAGCGGATCTGCTCTCTACGTGAATACCACACTCTACCAATGGCTGTCCACGTTCACTATTACAGATCACACTGCTGGCAGATCTCTGCTCTACAGCAGGCCACTGCTCATTATTGACAGCACTTCACTTATTGCTTCTTTAGATCTCTGCACTGTTCAGCAGATCCTCTTCTGTTAATTGCTCCTCACTACTGGCATATCTCTGCTTCCTCTTCGAATCCTACGCTCATTATAGCATGCAAAGTTGCTTTGATTTACCAGATCCTAAATCTGTATATGTACCTCTCCAAACTTCCAATGCTCCGCTTTCCTCCATCCCTTGAGATGGTAGAGCA
>JAHFZB010000759.1:0-28284 GCA_036884735.1 Huso huso
AGACCTGCCTGCCTGCCTTATTTGGAACAAACAAACAAAAACAAACAAAGCGTGAGCTGAACAAACAAACAAACAAAGGCTGTCCATCAGTTAGGCAGACCTGCCTGCCTGCCTGCCTTCCATTTGGAACAAACAAAAAACAAACAAAAAAAAAAAAAAAAAACAACAAAAAAGCGGGAAAAAATACAACCCAGAAAAAGGGAGAGGAGGCTGGCTCTCTCTCTCTCTCTCTCTCTTTTGACCTTTCTTGTGCACCGTTCGGAGATACTGCAATACCGGGTCGACGTGGAGTGGACGGAGCAAGCCCGGTTCCATCTCCTGCTTAAAAATCAATTTAATATAGGCGGGTCCCCCTATGGGGACGTATCAGATATTAAACTGATAAGAACAGATACTACATGATCTGAGCCAAGAGGCCGGCGATGCCCACAATGGTTTGACCAGCGGCGGTAGCGACCATCCGCCGGAGCTGCCGGGTACTCGCTTCTTGGACTGAGGGAAAAATGGGAAAAGAAAAAAAGAAAAAAGAAAAAGGTGCCAGGCTCTAATTATTAACACGGCCGCCCTGCTGTGCTCGTTCTGTTTTTTAAACCCAAACCGAGCCCCACCCGAGGGGCAGGGCTAGCCAAAAAATTGCATTGAACTCATAAATGCTCCTCTCCACGGAAATCTTTAGTAAAAAGGCGAAAAGATTTATTCGAACTGAAGAGAAGCCAGAGTGTGGCTTTACTGGCAGCCAACCCTTCCAGCCGGCCCAAAGGCCTTCTCCTCTACCGGCGGCAAGGCCAAACAAAACAAAACAAAACAGGGAACTCTTCCCAAAGCGCAAGTGCCGTTCGGTCCCGGCAAGGGGGCTTTGCTGCTACTGCCCTTGAAAGCGAGGGCTCCTTGCCCACTAAACAGCTCCGTTTCTGCTTTACCGCTGCGCTCGTCCTCCTCCTCCCCGGCGCAAGGCCTTCGTACACTGGCCTGCTGCGTGAGCAGAGCAGGCTGTCCATCAGTTAGGCAGACCTGCCTGCCTGCCTTATTTGGAACAAACAAACTGGCGTGAGCAAAGCAGGCTGTCCATCAGTTGAGGCAGACCTGCCCGGTTAAACGCCTGCCTATTTGCAACAAACAAACAAACAAAAAGCGTGAGCAGAGCAGGCTGTCCATCAGTTAGGCAGACCTGCCTGCCCTGCCTTATTTGGAACAAACAAAAAAAAAAAAAAAAAAAAAAAAAACAACAAAAAGCGGGAAAAATACAACCCAGAAAAGGGAGAGGAGAGGCTGGCTCTCTCTCTCTCTCTCTTTTGACCTTTCTTGTGCACCGTTCCGGAGATACTGCAATACCGGGTCGTCCATGGATTGGGGCGAACAAGCCCGGTTCCATCTCCTGCAACCAAAAATCAATTTCAGTAGCGGCAGGCTTTCCCCTATGGGGCGTATCAGGATATTAAACAATAAGAACAGATACTACACTTGATCTGAGCCAAGAGGCCGAGCGATGCCCACAATGGTTTTGACCAAACGCCCGGGCGCGGCTTCCATCCGCCCGAGCTGCTGGGTGCACGCCTGTTGGACTGAGGGGAAAAATGGGAAAAGAAAAAGAAAAAAAAGAAAAGGAAAAAAAAGGTGCCAGGCTCTAATTATTAACACGGCCGCTGCAAGCTGTGCTCGTTCTGCTTTTTAAACCCATGTCGAGCCCCACCCGAGGGCAGGGCTGTAAAAAAATTGCATTGAACTCATAAATGCTCCTTTTTGGAAATCTTTAGTAAAGGCGAAAGATTTATTCGAACTGAAGAAGCCAGGTGTGGCTTTACTGGCAACCCAGCCCTTCTTTCGGCCCAAAGGCCTTCTCCTCTACCGGCGGCAAGGCCAAACAAACAAAACAAAACAAAACAGGAACTCTTCCCCTTTTGGCAATTAAGTGCCGTTCGGTCCCGGCAAGGGGCGCTAGGCTGCTGCTGCCGCTTTGCAAACCGAGGGCTCCTTGCCCCAACTAAACAGCTCCGTTTCTGCTTTACCGCTCAGCATCGTCCTCCTCCTGCCAGGCGCAACATGTTCCCTCCTGGCCACAGGCTGTCCATCAGTTAGGCAGACCCTGCCTGCCACTGGCCAAACAAAAGCGTGAGGCAGCAGGCTGTCCATCAGTTAGGCAGACCTGCCTGCCTGCCTTATTTGGAACAAACAAACAAAAGCGTGAGCAGAAACAGGCTGTCCATCAGTTAGGCAGACCTGCCTGCCTTCCCCCTTATTTGCAACAAAAACAAACAAAAGCGTGAGCAAACAGGCTGTCCATCAGTTAGGCTATAACCTGCCTGCCTGCCTTATTTGGAACAAACAAAAAAAAAAAAAAAAAAAAAACAACAAAAAAGCGGGAAAAAATACACCCAGAAAGGGAGGCTGGAGGCTCTCTCTCTCTCTCTCTCTCTCTCTCTTTTGACCTTTCTTGTGCACCGTTCCGGAGATACTGCAATACCGGGTCGATGCGTGGAGGTGGGCGGAGCAAGCCCGGGTCCATCTCCTGCTTCCAAAAATCAATTTAATATAGGCGGGTCCCCTATGGGGGCGTATCGATATTAAACTGATAAGAACAGATATACCCTTGATCTGAGCCAAGAGGCCGAGAAGCGATGCCCACAATGGTTTTGACCGCCCGGTAGCGTTCCCCCGAACTGCGGGGTGCTCGCTTCTTGGACTGAGGGAAAAATGGGAAAAAAAAAAAAAAAAAAAAAAAGGTGCCAGGCTCTAATTATTAAGACGGCCGCCGCTGCTGTGCTCGTTCTGCTTTTAAACCCATGTGAGCCCCACCCGAGGGGCAGGGCTAGCCAAAAAGTGCATTGAACTCATAAATGCTCCTCTCCACGGAAATCTTTAGTAAAAGGCGAAAGATTTATTCGAACTGAAGAAAGCCAGGTGTGGCTTTACTGGCAGCCAGCCCTTCCGGCCCGCCCAAAGGCCTTCTCCTCTACCTCCTGGGAGGCCAAACAAAACAAAACAAAACAGGAACTCTTCCCAAAGCATAAGTGCCGTTCGGTCCGGCAAAGGCGCTTTGCTGCTGCTGCCGCTTGAAAAAGCGAGGGCTCCTTGCCCCACTAAACAGCTCCGTTTCTGCTTTACCGCTGCGCTCGTCCTCCTCCTCCCCGAGCGCAAGGCCTTCCTGGTACACTGGCCTGCTGCGTGAGCAAACAGGCTGTCCATCAGTTAGCAGACCTGCCTGCCTTATTTGGAACAAACAAACAAAAGCGTGAGCAGAGCAGGCTGTCCATCAGTTAGGCAGACCTGCCTGCCTGCCTTCCCTTAACAAACAAACAAACAAACAAAAGGCGTGAGCAGAGCAGGCCTGTGCCTTATCAAAACCTGACCTGCCTGCCCTGCCTTATTTGGAACAAACAAACAAAAAAAAAAAAAAAAAAAAAAAAAAAAACAAAAAAAGCGGGAAAAAATACAACCCAGAAAAAGGGAGAGGAGGCTGGCTCTCTCTCTCTCTCTCTCTCTCTCTCTCTCTTTTTGACCTTTCTTGTGCACCGTTCGAATACTGCAATACCGGGTCGATCGTGGAGTGGACGAGACAAGCCCGGGTCCATCTCCTGCTTCCAAAAATCAATTTAATATAGACGGGTCCCCTATGGGACGTATCGATATTAAACTGATAAGAACAGATACTACACTTGATCTGAGCCAAGGGCCCGGCGATGCCCACAATGGTTTTGACCAAACGCCCGGGCGGGCATCGCCAGGCTGCCGGGTGCTCGCTTGGACTGGGGAAAAATGGGAAAAAAAAAAAAAAAAAAAAAAGAAAAAAAAGGTGCCAGGCTCTAATTATTAACACGGCCGCCGCTGCTGTGCTCGTTCTGCTTTTAAACCCATGTCGAGGCCCACCCCCGAGGGGCAGGGCTACAAAAAATTGCATTGAACTCATAAATGCTCCCTCTCCACGGAAATCTTTAGTAAAAGGCGAAGATTTATTCGAACTGAAGAAGCCAGAGTGTGGCTTTACTGGCAGCCCAGCCCTTCCGGCCGGCCAAAAGGCCTTCTCCTCTACCGGCGGCAAGGCCAAACAAAACAAAACAAAACAGGGAACTCTTCCCAAAACGAAAGTGCCGTTCGGTCCCGGCAAAGGGGCTTTGCTGCTGCCTCTTGAAAGCGAGGGCTCCTTGCCCCACTAAACAGCTCCGTTTCTGCTTTACCGCTCGCTCGTCCTCCTCCTCCCACGAGCTACAAGGCCTTCTAGTGAACACACTGGCCTGCTGCGTGAGCAAACAGGCTGTCCATCAGTTAAGCAGACCTGCCTGCCTGCCTCATTTGGAACAAACAAACAAAAGCGTGAGCAAAGCAGGCTGTCCATCAGTTAGGCAGACCTGCCTGCCTGCCTTATTTGCAACAAACAAACAAACAAAAGCGTGAGCAGAAACAGGCTGTCCATCAGTTAGGCAGACCTGCCTGCCTGTACATTGGAACAAACAAACAAAAGCGTGAAAAAGGCTGTCCATCAACAGACCTGCCTATTTGGAACAATTGGAACAAACAAAAAAAAAAAAAAAAAAAAAAAAACAACAAAAAAGCGGGAAAAAATACAGCAGAAAAAGGGAGAGGGAGAGGCTGGCTCTCTCTCTCTCTCTCTCTTTTGACCTTTCTTGTGCACCGTTCCCGGAGATACTGCAATACCGGGTCGATGCGTGGAGTGGGCGGAGCAAGCCCGGGTCCATCTCCTGCTTCAAAAATCAATTTAATATAGGCGGGTCCCCTATGGGGGACGTATCAGATATTAAACTGATAAGAACAGATACTACACTTGATCTGAGCCAAAGAGGCCGAAGCGATGCCCACAATGGTTTTGACCAAACGCCCGGGCTTTGCCGCCCGCCGGAGCTGCCTGGGTACTCGCTTCTTGGACTGAGGGGAAAAATGGGAAAAAAAAAAAAAAAAAAAAAAAAAAAAAGGTGCCAGGCTCTAATTATTAAACACGGCCGCCCCCGCTGCTGTGCTCGTTCTGCTTTTAAACCCATGTCGAGCCCCACCCGAGGGGCAGGGCTAATAAAAGTGCATTGAACTCATAAATGCTCCTCTCACGGAAATCTTTAGTAAAAGGCGAAAGATTTATTCGAACTGAAGAAAGCCAGGTGTGGCTTTACTGGCAGCCCAGCCCTTCCGGCCGGCCCAAAGGCCTTCTCCTCTACCGGCAGCAAGGCCAAACAAAACAAAAACAAAACAAAAAGGGAACTCTTCCCAAAACGCAAGTGCCGTTCGGTCCGGCAAAGGGCGCTTTGCTGCTGCTGACCTTTTGAAAGCGGGCTCCTTGCCCCACTAAACAGCTCCGTTTCTGCTTTACCGCTGCTCGTCCTCCTCCTCCCACGAGCGCAAGGCCTTCCTGGTACACTGGCCTGCTGCGTGAGCAGAAGCAGGCTGTCCATCAGTTAGGCAGACCTGCCTGCCTGCCTTATTTGGAACAAACAAACAAAAAGCGTGAGCAAAACAGGCTGTCCATCAGTTAGGCAGACCTGCCTGCCTGCCTTATTGCAACAAACAAACAAACAAACCAGGCTGTGAGTTAGACCTGCCTGCCTGCCTATTTGGAACTGTCAATCAGTTAGGCAGACCTGCCTGCCTGCCTGCCTTATTTATTTGGAACAAACAAAAAAAAAAAAAAAAAAAAAAAAACAACAAAAAGCGGGAAAAAATACAAGCAGAAAAAGGGAGAGGCTGGCTCTCTCTCTCTCTCTCTCTCTCTCTCTCTTTTGACCTTTCTTGTGCACCGTTCCGGAGATACTGCAATACCGGGTCGATCGTGGAGTGGACAGGAGCAAGCCCGGGTCCATCTCCTGCTTCAAAAATCAATTTAATATGGGCGGGTCCCCCATATGGGACGTATCGTATATTAAACTGATAAGAACAGATACTACCTTGATCTGAGCCAAGAGGCCGAGGCGATGCCCACAATGGTTTGACCAAAGCGGCCCGCGTCGCGTTTCCCCCGGAGCTGCGGGGTACTGCTTCTTGGACTGAGGGGAAAAATGGGAAAAAAAAAAAAAAAAAAAAAAAAAAAAAGGTGCCAGGCTCTAATTATTAATTTTCCGGCTGTCCCGCTGCTGTGCTCGTTCTGCTTTTAAACCCATGTCGAGCCCCCCCCGAGGGCAGGGCTAGCCAAAAGTGCATTGAACTCATAAATGCTCCTCTCCACGGAAATCTTTAGTAAAGGCGAAAGATTTATTCGAACTGAAAGAAGCCAGAGTGTGGCTTTACTGGCAGCCAACCCCTCCGCCCGGCCCAAAGGCCTTCTCCTCTACCGGCGGCAAGGCCAAACAAAACAAAACAAAACAGGGAACTCTTCCCAAAAAGCGCAAGTGCCGTTCGGTCCCCGACAAGGCGCTTTGCTGCTGCTGCCGCCTTGAAAGCGAGGGGCTCCTTGCCCCACTAAACAGCTCCGTTTCTGCTTTGCCGCTGCTCGTCCTCCTCCTCCCTCCAGCGCAAGGCCCTGCCTGTACACTGGCCTGCTGCGTGAGCAAGCAGGCTGTCCATCAGTTAGGCAGACCTGCCTGCCTGCCACCTTTGGAACAAACAAACAAAAAGCGTGAGCAAACAGGCTGTCCATCAGTTAGGCAGACCTGCCTGCCTGCCTTATCAAGGTTTTGGAACAAACAAACAAACAAAAGCGTGAGCAAACAGGCTGTCCATCAGTTAGGCAGACCTGCCTGCCTTGTTGCAAAAAGCGTGAGCAAACAGGCTGTCCATAGTTTGGAACAAACAAAAAAAAAAAAAAAAAAAAAAAAAAACAAAAAAGCGGGAAAAAATACAACCCAGAAAAGGGGAGGGAGGCTGGCTCTCTCTCTCTCTCTCTCTCTTTGACCTTTCTTGTGACACCGTTCCGGAGATACTGCAATACCGGGTCGATCGTGGAGTGGACGGAACAAGCCCGGTTCCATCTCCTGCTTCCAAAAATCAATTTAATATAGGCGGGTCCCCTATATGGGGGCGTATCAATATTAAACTGATAAGAACAGATACTACACTTGATCTGAGCCAAGAGGCCGAGGCGATGCCCACAATGGTTTGACCAAACGCCCAAGCCTCTCTACTTCCTGCCCGGAGCTGCCTCGCTTCTTGGACTGAGGGGAAAAATGGGAAAAAAAAAAAAAAAAAAAAAAAAAAAGGTGCCAGGCTCTAATTATTAACACGGCCGCCGCCGCTGCTGTGCTCGTTCTGCTTTTAAACCCATGTCAGCCCCACCCGAGGGGCAGGGCTAGCCAAAATTGCATTGAACTCATAAATGCTCCTCTCCACGAAATCTTTAGTAAAAGGCGAAAGATTTATTCGAACTGAAAGAAGCCAGAGTGTGGCTTTACTGGCAGCCCAACCCTTCCGGCCGGCCCAAAGGCCTTCTCCTCTACCGGCGGCAAGGCCAAACAAAACAAAACAAAACAGGGAACTCTTCCCAAAAGCATAAGTGCCGTTCGGTCCCGGCAAAGGCGCTTTGCTGCTGCTGCCGCCTTGAAAGCAAGGGCTCCTTGCCCCACTAAACAACTCCGTTTCTGCTTTACCGCTGCGCTCGTCCTCCTCCTCCCACGAGCGCGCTCTGGGTACACTGGCCCTCAGGCTGTCCATCAGTTAGGCAGACCTGCCTGCCTGCCCTTATTTGGAACAAACAAACAAAAGCGTGAGCAAACAGGCTGTCCATCAGTTAGGCAGACCTGCCTGCCTGCCTTATTTGGAACAAACAAACAAAAAAGCAAAGGCTGTCCATCAGTTAAAACCTGCCTGCCTGCCTTATTTGGAACAAACAAACAAAATCCACCTGCCTGCCTGCAGGCTGTCCATCAGTTAGGCAGACCTGCCTGCCTGCCTTATTTGGAACAAACAAACAAAAAAAAAAAAAAAAAAAACAAAAAAAGCGGGAAAAAATACAACCCAGAAAAGGGGGGAGGAGGCTGGCTCTCTCTCTCTCTCTCTCTCTCTCTCTTTTGACCTTTCTTGTGCACCGTTCCCGGAGATACTGCAATACCGGGTCGATCGTGGAGTGGGCCAAGCAAGCCCGGTTCCATCTCCTGCTTCCAAAAATCAATTTAATATAGCGGGTCCCCTATGGGGGCGTATCGATATTAAACTGATAAGAACAGATACTACACTTGATCTGAGCCAAGAGGCCGGCGATGCCCACAATGGTTTTGACCAAAGCGCCCGGCGAAATTTCCCGGAGCTGCGGGTACATTCTTAGTTTTCTTGGACTGAGGGGAAAAATGGAAAAAAAAAAAAAAAAAAAAAAAAAAAAAAAAAGGTGCCAGGCTCTAATTATTAACACGCATCCGCCGCTGCTGTGCTCGTTCTGCTTTTAAACCCATGTGGGCCCCACCCGAGGGGCAGGGCTAGCCAAAAATTGCATTGAACTCATAAATGCTCCTCTAACGGAAATCTTTAGTAAAGGCGAAAGATTTATTCGAACTGAAAGAAGCCAGAGTGTGGCTTTACTGGCAGCCAACCCTTCCGGCCGGCCCAAAGGCCTTCTCCTCTACCGGCGGCAAGGCCAAACAAAACAAAACAAAGGGGGAACTCTTCCCAAAGCATAAGTGCCGTTCGGTCCCGGCAAAGGCGCTTTGCTGCTGCTGCCGCCTTGAAAGCGAGGGCTCCTTGCCCCCACTAAACAGCTCCGTTTCTGCTTTACCGCTGCGTCCTCCTCCTCCTCCACGGCGCGCAAGGCCTTCTGGTACACTGGCCTGCTGCGTGAGCAAACAGGCTGTCCATCAGTTAGGCAGACCTGCCTGCCTTATTTGGAACAAACAAACAAAAAGCAAACAAAAAAAAAAAAAAACAAAACAAAAGGCTGTCCATCAGTTAGGAAAAAGACCCCTGCCTGCCTGCCTTATTTGGAACAAACAAAAAAAAAAAAAAAAAAAAAAAAACAAAAAAAAAACCCAAAAAACCCAGAAAAAGGGAGAGGCTGGCTGGCTCTCTCTCTCTCTCTCTCTCTCTCTCTCTCTTTTGACCTTTCTTGTGCACCGTTCCGGAGATACTGCAATACCGGGTCGATGCGTGGGTGGAACGGAACAAGCCCGGTTCCATCTCCTGCTTCCAAAATCAATTTAATATAGGCGGGTCCCCCTATGGGGCGTATCGAATATTAAACTGATAAGAACAGATACTTTTTTTTTTCTGAGCCAAGAGGCCGGCGATAACAATGTTTTTGACAAAAAGCACTTCCCAAATTCCTTCACAGAATCGACCCCAAACATATATTCGCTCCTTGGACTGAGGGAAAAATGGGAAAAAAAAAAAAAAAAAAAAAAAAAAATTGCCAGGCTCTAATTATTAATACATTTCTTTTCTCTGCTGTGTCGTTCTGCTTCCCAAAACCATAATAAGCCCCACCCGAGGGGCAGGGCTAGCCAAAATTACCTTGAACTCATAAATGCTCCTCTCCACGGAAATCTTTTCTTAAAGGCGAAAGATTTATTCGAACTGAAAAAAGCCAGAGTGTGGCTTCCACCTGGCAGCCCAGCCCTTCCGGCCGGGACCCAAAGGCCTTCTCCTCGCGGTTGTGTCGGCAAGGCCAAACAAAACAAAACAAAACAGGGAACTCTTCCCAAATCGCAAGTGCCGTTCATTCCCGGCAAAGGCGCTTTGCTGCTGCTGCAATTAAAGCGAGGGCTCCTTGCCCCACTAAACAGCTCCGTTTCTGCTTTACTGTGGTCTGCCTCGTCCTCCTCCTCCCATATGCGCAAGGCCTTCTGGTACACTGGCCTGCTGCGTGAGCAAACAGGCTGTCCATCTCTTAGGCAGACCTGCCTGCCTGCCTTATTTGGAACAAACAAACAAAAGCGTGAAAAAAAACAGGCTGTCCATCTTTCAATAACCTGCCTGCATCTGATTGATTGAAAAAACAAACCTGGAAATCCTGTCCATCGATTTCAACAAACAAACAAACAAACAAATAAAGAGCAGGCTGTCCATCAGTTAGGCAGACCTGCCTGCCTGGCCTTATTTGGAACAAACAAAAAAAAAAAAAAAAAAAAAAAAAACAACAAAAAAAAAGCGGAAAAAAATACAACCCAGAAAAAGGAGGGAGAGGAGAGGCTCTCTCTCTCTCAGATGGTTTTGACCTTTCTTGTGCACCGTTCCGGAGATACTGCAATACCCGGGTCATGCGTGGAGTGGACGGAACAAGCCCGGTTCCATCTCCTGCTTCAAAAATCAATTTAATATAGACGGGTCCCCTGGGGGGACGTATCAGATATTAAACTGATAAGAACAGATACTACACTTGATCTGAGCCAAGAGGCCGGCGATGCCCACAATGGTTTTGACTGGGCGCCCCCGTCTATGCTGCCGGGGTACTCGCTTCTTGGACTGAGGGAAAAATGGGAAAAAAAAAAAAAAAAAAAAAAAAAAAAGGTGCCAGGCTCTAATTATTAACACGGCCGCCGCCGCTGCTGTGCTTCGTTCTGCTTTTAAACCCATGTCGAGCCCCACCCGAGGGGGCAGGGCTCTAAAAAATTGCATTGAACTCATAAATGCTCCTCTCCACGGAAATCTTTAGTAAAAGGCGAAAGATTTATTCGAACTGAAAGAAGCCAGAGTGTGGCTTTACTGGCAGCCCAGCCCTTCCGGCCGCCCAAAGGCCTTCTCCTCTACCCGGCGGCAAGGCCAACAAAACAAAACAAAAACAGGGAACTCTTCCAAAACTAAGTGCCGTTCGGTCCCGGCAAGGGGCGTTTGCTGCTGCTGCCGCCTTGAAAGCAAGGGCTCCTTGCCCCACTAAACAGTGATAGGTTTCAGTTCTTTACAGCTCCTTTTCGTTCCTCCTTTAGCGCAAGGCCTTCTGGGTACACTGGCCTGCTGCGTGAGCAAGCAGGCATCCATCAGTCGCGCAGAGGCAGACCTGCCTGCCTGCCTTATTTGGAACAAACAAACAAAAGCGTGAGCTCAGGCTGTCCATCAGTTAGGCAGACCTGCCTGCCTGATATATTTGCAACAAACAAACAAACAAAAGCGTGAGCAGAGCAGGCTGTCCATCAGTTAGGCAGACCTGCCTGCCTGCCTGTTCTATTTGGAACAAACAAAAAAAAAAAAAAAAAAAAAAAAAAAAAAAAAAAAACAAAAGAGCGGGAAAAAATACAACCCAGAAAAAGGGGAGAGGAGGCTGGCTCTCTCTCTCTCTCTCTCTCTCTCTTGACCCTTTCACCTTTGCACCGTTCGGAGATACTGCAATACGGGTCAAAAATGTAAAGTTCTGGACCGAAAAGCCCGGTTCCATCTCCTGCTTCCAAAAATCAATTTAATATAGGCGGGTCCCCTATGGGGGACCGTATCAGATATTAAACTGATAAGAACAGATACTATCTTGATCTGAGCCAAGAGGCGAGAAGCCATTTCTCTTTCTTTCTCAACTAGTCTGCCCACAATGGTTTTGATAACGCCCGGGCGCGGCCATCCCGCCGGAGCTGCCGGGCACTCGCTTCTTGGACTGAGGGGAAAAATGGGAAAAAAAAAAAAAAAAAAAAAAAAAAAAAAAAGGTGCCAGGCTCTAATTATTAACTCGGCCGCCGCCGCTGCTGTGCTCGTTCTGCTTTTAAACCCATGTCGAGCCCCACCCGAGGGGCAGGGCTAGCCAAAATTGCATTGAACTCATAAATGCTCCTCTCCACGGAAATCTTTAGTAAAAGGCGAAAGATTTATTCGAACTGAAGAGAAGCCAGAGTGTGGCTTTACTGGCAGCCCAGCCCTTCCGGCCCGGCCCAAAGGCCTTCTCCTCTACCCGGCGGCAAGGCCAAACAAAACAAAACAAAACAGGGAACTCTTCCCAAAAGCATAAGTGCCGTTCGGTCCCGGCAAAGGGCGCTTTGCTGCTGCTGCCGCTTTGAAAGCTTTAGGGCTCCTTGCCCCCACTAAACAGCTCCGTTTCTGCTTTACAGCTGCGCTTATGCCATCGTCCTCCTCCTCTCCCATAAGCCTCCAAGGCCTTCTGGGTACACTGGCCTGCTGCGTGAGCAAAACCAGGCTGTCCATCAGTTAGGCAGACCTGCCTGCCTGCCTTATTTGCTCAAACAAACAAACTGGTCCTGCTGCGTGAGCGTGAGCAAACAGGCTGTCCATCAGTTAGGCAGACCTGCCTGCCTGCCTTATTGCAACAAACAAACAAACAAAAGCGTGAGCAGAAACATCAACAAACAAACAAACAAAAAAAAAAAAAAAAAAAAAAACAACAAAGTTGTCTTCAAAAAATACAACCCAGAAAAAAAGGGACTCCGGGGCTTCCAAATTCTCTCTCTCTCTCTCTCTCTCTCTCTCTCTCTCTCTCTTTTGACCTTTCTTGTGCACCGTTCCGGAGATACTGCAATACCGGGTCGATCGTGGAGTGGACGGAGCAAGCCCGGTTCCATCTCCTGCTTCCAAAAATCAATTTAATATAGGCGGGTCCCCTATGGGGACGTATCAGATATTAAACTGATAAGAACAGATACTACACTTGATCTGAGCCAAGAGGCCGAGAAGCGATGCCCACAATGGTTTTGACCAAAGCCCAAAAATAACTTCCACCAAATCGGGTGCTCGTCTTCTTGGACTGAGGGGAAAAATGGGAAAAAAAAAAAAAAAAAAAAAAAAAAAAGGTGCCAGGCTCTAATTATTAACATGGCCGCCGTTGCTGCTGCTGTTCGTTCTGCTTTTAAACCCATGTCAAGAGCCCCACCCGAGGGGCAGGGCTAGCCAAAATTGCATTGAACTCATAAATGCTCCTCTCCACGAAATCTTTAGTAAAAGGCGAAAGATTTATTCTGAACTGAAGAGAAGCCAGAGTGTGGCTTTACTGGCAGCCCAGCCCTTCCGGCCCGCCCAAAGGCCTTCTCCTCTACCAGCGCCCCAACAAGGCCAAACAAAATTTGCTGCAAAACAAAACAAAACAGGGAACTCTTCCCAAAACGTAAGTGCCGTTCGGTCCCGGCAAAGGCGCTTTGCTGCTGCCGCCTTTGAAAGCAAGGGCTCCTTGCCCCACTAAACAGCTCCGTTTCTGCTTTTACCGCGGACGCTCGTCCTCCTCCCTCCCCAAGGCGCAAGGCCTTCTGGGTACACTGGCCTGCTGCGTGAGCACAAACAGGCTGTCCATCAGTTAGGCAGACCTGCCTGCCTTATTTGGAACAAACAAACAAAAAGCAAAAAAAAAAAAAACAAACAAACAAACAAAAGCAAAGCGGGCTGATTCCAAAAAAAACAACAGTTAGAAGCAAAAAGTTGCCTTATTTGGAACAAACAAAAAAAAAAAAAAAAAAAAAAAAAAAACAAAAAAGCGGGGCTACAACCCAGAAAAAAGGGAGAGGAGAGGCTGGCTCTCTCTCTCTCTCTCTCTCTCTCTCTCTTTTTTTGTGCACCGTTCCCGGAGAATACTGCAATACCCGGGTCGATTCAAAAGTGAAGGACGGAGCAAGCCCGGTTTCCATCTCCTGCTTCCAAAATCAATTTAATATAGGCGGGTCCCCCTATTCTCTTTTATCAGAATATTAAACTGATAAGAACAGATACTACACTTGATCTGAGCCAAGAGGCCGAGCGATGCCCACAATGGTTTTGACCAAACGCCCGGGCGGCCACCGCCGGAGCTGCCGGGGTACTCGCTTCTTGGACTGAGGGGAAAAATGGAAAAAAAAAAAAAAAAAAAAAAAAAAAGGTGCCAGGCTCTAATTATTAACATGGCCGCCGCCCGCTGCTGTGCTCGTTCTGCTTTTAAACCCATGTCGAGCCCCACCCGAGGGGCAGGGCTAATAAAAATTGCATTGAACTCATAAATGCTCCTCTCCACGGAAATCTTTAGTAAAATACTCTTTTATTGAGATTTTACATTTTTTACATTACACCCATTCGTTTTTCATTCATTTTACATTTTTTTTAAAGATGACATTCATGCATACAGACATACATTTTGTTTTAAAAGCATTTAAAATACATTTAAAAACACCAAGACAATTGTGCTTTGTACATGGTTAAAACAGACACAGATTAAAATCAACATGAAAAAACCTGTGCTGTTTTAAAAGTGACTGGAAAAAAAGAACCATCTATAAAAAACCAGTGCTTGTGAGGGCCGGGGAGTGCTCTCTCTAAAAAGGTTCAAAAGTGAACATAAAACAGAACAATAAAACTATAGAACTAAAACAGGGACAGGGGAAAAGGGACAGTGTGTAAAACAGTGAGTTAAAATTCTAAAATTTTAAAACACTTAAAATGTAACTTTTAATAGTTAACATTAAAAATCTTTTAGATACATAAAACAAAACAAAACAAAATCAAATAAAACATTCAAAATAAATCAAATAAAAGTCCATAAAACTGAAACAAAAAGACTACATATAAAACCAGGGCACCGTTCAAAACGGTCATGCCAGCTAAAAAAGGGCGGAATGCTGGCATGACAAAATAAATAAAAGGCTTAGCGGTGCCCGTAGTCCCGCTCCTAGGAGCTAGCGGTTCCAGTTTTTCCTTTATTCCATCTTCACGTCCTGAAGTCCGGCGATCCTCCACTCCGCGCAGGCCTTGTCCTTCCCGAGGGTCCGGATGTCCAGAATTACAAAGTCCTTGATAAGAGTTTGTGCCCTTCTGGTCGTGGTGATAGTGTCTAGCTCCTGCTTGTGATAGACACAGGCGTTACGACCCTCCCACAGGATCTGCTTGACCACATTGATGACCGCCAAACGCACTTAGCTGTGCTGGTAGCGATTCCTCCATGAGGCCCATAGAGCACAGTCTCAGCGGTCATCTTGGCCGTGTCAGCAAACCTGTTTAGGAAGACAGAGACAGAGAGCCAGACACTGCCAGCCACATCACACTCCCAGAAGATATGGGCTGGTGTTTCTCTCTTGCGGCACTTTGCATAGGGGCATGTTTCTACTTGGGCTAGTCCCCTCCTGAACATGAACGCTCGAGTGGGGAGTGAACTGTGGGACGGTGTTCCATGCTATATCCTTCTGGACATTACTGAGGCAGCTGTGAGACACATTCTCCCAGATTTTTTTTTTTTGGGTGAGGGAGAAAGTAGCTACTTTTTCAATTTCCTGGGAACCGGCAAGATATTTAGTTACAGCCTTGTATTCCCAGGAGGCCAATTTTGCTTTATCTAAGCCCAATTTATATATAGTGTCCCTTAAGGTTCTATAATACAATGGGGGGTCCCAGGAGTACGGCACGGTGTTGTCAATAGTGCAGAGGCCCAAGGCCCTGAGACAGGTGGCAAAATAGAAACGATTCATGTAACATACCTTCCTGTCCAGGGCCTGGATGTTCTTGATAGTTTGCGTGAGCCCCTGCACTCGGGTGAGCTGCACTGGCGTCCGGGACCCCCTTACCTCCCTTCTTGTCGGCTTTACTCAAGGTGGCTCGTTTTACCCTCTCCATCTTGCTGCCCCAGATAAAGCGGTGGATAATGCGGTCCACCACTTTTTTGGTGGTCCTGTCTGGGGGAAAGATTTTTCCTACATAAGAGAGGATGGGAACAGTATAGACTTGGTTATTAATACTCTACCCGTCATTGTTAAGGATCTTGTGCTCCATCCGCCAATCTTTTTACGGACCTGGTTAATGGCCGCCCGTCCAGCTCTGGGCCCCGAGCTATTGTTCTCGAAAATGAGGCCCAGAATCTTGATTTTGTCCTTTTTGACAGGGTACATGTCCGACAGTTCCCTATCTACCTGCCAATTTTTAGACACGTAGACTTCGCTCTTGGACTTATTAATCACTGCCCGGTCGCCGTGCAGTACTTCTCAAGGATATTACTAATCCGGTACCCGACGATGTGTTGGTGCAAATGAGTGACACATCGTCCATATATGCTGTTGTTTTGACCTGGACCCGTTGGATCCAGGTAGCTGGAAACCAGTTATATTGGTATCCCTACGAATTGCCTGCAGGAGGGGTTCAATGCACACGACATATAGCAGTGGGGATAGTGGGCAACCCTGTCTGACCCCTGACTGGATAGATATTTTACCAGTCAGGTGTCTGTTCACCAAGACTCGGGTACTAATGTTTGTATAGATAGTTTTAACCCACCCTAAGTCCAGGAGCGAATTTCATCTGGTCCATCACTTTGTACATATATTCATGGCTTACCCTATCGAACGCCTTCTCCTGGTCAAGGTTGAACAGGCAGAGGGGATGGTTCCGTTCTCTAGAATAAGCCAGAATGTCCCTTGTTAACATTAAAATATCGGTGATGGACCTCCCTGGGACACCACAAGCCTGGTCGGGGCCAATGACCAAAGGGAGGTGTACTTGTAGCCGGAGCATCAGAGCTTTGGCTAGTATCTTGTAATCCCCATAAAGGAGGCTGATTGGGCGCCAATTCCGTAGATCTTTAACTTCCCCTTTCTTATGAAGGAGAGTAATTACACTCTCCCGCATAGAAGGGCCCAACCGCTTCTCCCTGTAGACCGCTCTGTAGACCTCCGCTAAATGGACTTTTAGCGTGTCCCAAAAAAGATGGTAATACTCACCTGGGATGCCATCTGGACCTGGCGTCTTACCGGTGTTCATGGTCTTAACCGCCTGGGTGAGCTCCTCCAGCGTGAGTTCTGGGTCTTTCTCCTCCTCCTCCTCCTCGTCCCGCACTGGGTCAGGCTCCAACTGGCTCAGGAACCACTCTATCAGGGTGTCATCTGTAGCTTTGATGTTATATAGGTCCCTATAGAAGTTCTCTACCACTTTTTCCTCCCTCACTATCCTCTACTATCCTCCCCCTGCTGTCGAGCATGGAGGACATCAAGTGCCGCTTCTCCCTCATTTTCTGGAAGAAGAAGCGGGTACACTTTTCGTCTTCCTCCATTTTTTGCACTTTTGCATTGTGCATGACCTTTCGTTGTTCCTCCCTACAAAGCACTGAAAGATCTAGCTTGGTCTGGGCTATCTCGTCGCTTACAGGGAACCCCCGAAGCTGAAGCAGGCTCAGACGCTGGAGGGCAGCATTCAGGTGTTTATATTTGGCCCTCCTTTCTTTTGCTTTCCTCTTGCCTGCTGCTATGAAATAACCCTTAGTTCTGATTTTGACCATCTCCCACCACTCTATGGGGGAGTTGAATAGGTCATAAAGTGGTCCACTCAACAAGCCTGCTCTTATAGGCTGCAGCTATGGAGGGGTCGTCGAGTAAGGAGGTGTTTAATTTCCAGACCCCTGACCCCATCTGGGAGGTCTGAGGGACCTGCAATGTTACCTGCAGGAGCCTATGGTCAGAGAAGAAGACGGCCTGGGTGTCTACTGCCGTCTTCGTAAGGGAGCTGGTATGCAGGGACGAGATCTATACGGGAGAAGGAGGTCCCAGATGAGCTCACCCAGGTAAAGGGAGGCACCAGGTCCTTACCTGCATCACACAGGGAGAAATCAGATATTACGGAGGACAAAACTCTACTAGAGCGGTCGTTGCGTGGCCTGCTCCGGTCTACGTCCCTTAGAGCACAATTGAAGTCACCTGACACGATGGCGGTGCGTTCCCCAGCAGGAGTGGACGCAGCTGTGGAAAAAATTGAACTCTTTCGTTTTGGTTAGTGGGTGCGTAGACATTGACCAGTCTGAGGGGGGGAGTGTTGTTGTATGTCACATCCACGCTCAGAATTCTACCAGGTTCTACCTCCCTGCTGCTGCGGGGAGGTAATAAATGGTTTTTAAACAAGATACCTACTCCGTCGGCTCTGGCTATGTTGGAGCCCGACCAGAAGGAGTCCCCAGGGTCCAACTCTCCTTCAGGTCCCTATAATCAGGGCTCGACGAAATACCACACTCCTGCAGAAAGATGATATCTGCTTTCAAGTTAGCTAGGTAGTTTAGTACATCAAATCTTTTTTGTGTCTCCCTGATGCTCCTGACATTAACAGACACACATATCAGGGCCATCAGGGTAGCTAACAAGAAAAGGAGTCGCTGCGTCCACCCACCCCAGCGACTATGATTGGGAGGTCGGGACACTCTTCCTACTCTTAGCTCTCACGCTTGCCGGGGGGGCTTGGGCTTATTTGCAACTCCCATCACCCCTGAGAAGGTACTCACTGCTGCCTCGTCCAAGAAGGCACCGTCTTTGTATGCACAGTGCGTGGAGTTGTTTGGGCTATTCAACTCCCCACAAGGTAAGTCTGGTGGAACTTGCTCAGGGCCCCTCGGGCGTGTGGGTCAGCTTTGTCCTGGGGGAGTTATGACAGACAGCCTTCTTTGGCTGTTACCGTCTGTTGAATTGGAGCTGTTAGCAGACTTCTGGCTTACCGCGTCCAGGGGTATTCCCATGTCCTCCAGTGCTGTATCTAGGAGGACCTCTAGGGGGGCCCCTGGTTTTGCCCATACAAGGGAGGGGGTCAAGGATGCTTTGAAGGGAGGCCCTTCGCTTGAAGAGGGTCATTGCTACCGAGGTACTGCTGGTCAGGGAAGGTGTTGACCCGACCTCTCCCTCGGTGCATTAGTGAACACCTCTTCTGCGAGGTGTGCTAGGGTTTGTGTTAATGACTGGGAAGGCTGGCTGGGGATGCCCTGGCTGGCTGCTACCTGCCCACTAGGCGGCAGTGTAGCCGTCCCACTCGCCTCCGTCTCTGCCTGCGAGGGCAAGACTGGGGACTTTGTGTGGACATTAGCTGGTTTTGGATCTATGGGGGCCACCTGCAACTTGCTGTCTTTGATCTTGATCTTCTTTCTTTTCCCACCCTCGTCTCTACCCTTTCTTTTCCCCACCCTCGGCTGGTTCTTCCTCCCTTCCCCTCCTTCTCACTCTCACTTTCACTGTCGCTTTCGCTTTCCTCCCCCACGGACTCAATCCTTATGGCGTCATAACGAGAGCCGAGGGGGGAGTGCTGGCGCTGAGAGGGCCCTACTCAGGGGGGGGCCGCTGCTGGGTCCGGGCTCCCTCCCTGCCTCGTGTTCTGTATCAGAGGAGCTACTGGAGGAGCTAGTGGAGTAGCTGTTGTACTCTCTCTCTCTGGGCTGGGGAAGGGGTCCTCGTAAAAGCAGGACATGTCTCGGGGGGGGGGGGGGTGGGGGGTGCTGGTGATGATGGTGGTGCTGGAGTCTGGGTTTTGGATGCTGTTGGTGGTGATGTGGACTGATCTTTGTTACTTGCTCCCTCTTCCTGCTCAGGCCTAGGCTTGTTGGTATTTGCCTTGCTGGCTCTGGCCATGTTGGCATAGGAAGAGGGGCAGTCCTTAAACAGGTGCCCCTTCTTTCCACACAAATTGCACTGCCTCTCTTCTCTGCAGTGGCTGGTCTCGTGGGGGCGCCGCAGTTCCTGCACTTGACTACAGTACATGCGGCCGCCAGGTGTCCTAATTCCCCACATTTCCTGCAGAGTTTTGGCATCCCATTATAGAATACCAGCCCTCTGTTGGGCCCTAACACTATGGAGTTTGGAATGTGAACTGGGGACGCCTCAATGCCCGATGGATCAACATTGAGGGCGTACCAGCCACTTTCTGGCTCCTGTCCAAACCCCATCTTCGTCTGTAATTTTCCTCCCTTCTGATGACACCCTCCCATAGCGGTTAAGCCATGTTGTAATATCATAGTCGCTAACAGCCTCATTGAAAAATTGGACAGTAACAACTTTCATTTCTCTGTCTGTCAGTGCATCCACACAAAATTCTTTGTATGGAGCGAGATATTTATTCTCCCCCCAAAAGGACCACATTTCTTGTAATTTTTGGGGGTTCCTAAAACTGACCTCAAACACTTCCTTAAGCCCTGGCAATTTCACCAAACAATTCAAGTCAGAAGGGGAAAAACCCATACCCCTCTGAAGAATGGTCTGGCTGAACTCCAGTCTCGTCAGTCCTGGTTCCGTTTCCTCTTGTTGGGTCCTTGTGAAGCGCACCGCATTGTGCCTCCTGGTCTCCTGGGTTGGCCGGAACGCCATCCTTCAGCTGGCTCCTCCGATTGGGGTGGGAGAAGCCTCTGGACGTCCGGGTTGTCTCTCTCTGCAGAAAAGAGACAACGTAAGCAGCAAATCTGGGCAGTTGGAGGAACTATTACTTTAGTCCCTGAGGAGATGGTCGCCTCGCAAGAGGGACCCCCTCCCCAGGTGAACGGTGTCCTTCCCTGGCGGAGTAGGGGGGCACTGCTTGGCACCGAGACCACGTAGGAAGAATCGTGGCTGTGACGCCTCCTCGGGGTCCGGGGCCGCCCTCTGCTCCTCCCAGATGGCGCCCTCTGCTGGGCGCCGGCTGCTCTCTCGGTCTGGATCTCGATTACAATCAAGGGCTGGGGATGAGGTCGTCTAGGTCATCAAAGGGTCCTCAAAGGTCGTCTGGATGGTAGGTCCTCCTTCTCTCGAACTCCAGGAACGTCTGGAAAAGCCGGAACCGCCTGAAAAAGAAAAAAACTGGAACCGCCTGAAAAAGAAAAACTGCTCTCAACAGTCAACAAAATCTTGAAAGACCCTCGGCCTGGATTGGACAAGCCAAAACCAGACTGAGCATTAGTCTTCCAAAAAGTTGCCGAGCTGAAGAAAAGCCAGTCAAAAATAAAAAAATTCTGTTCCTCCTCACCCGAACAAACCTCTCACAGACCCTCGGAGGGAGCGGGCAATGCCACTACCCTCTAAGCCTTAGTCCTTAGAAAGATTTATTCGAACTGAAGAGAAGCCAGAGTGTGGCTTTACTGGCAGCCCAGCCCTTCCGGCCGGCCCAAAGGCCTTCTCCTCTAGCCAGCGGCAAGGCCAAACAAAACAAAACAAAACAGGGAACTCTTCCCAAAACATAAGTGCCGTTCGGTCCCGGCAGGGGGCGTTTTGCTGCTGCTGCCGCCTTGAAAGCGAGGGCTCCTTGCCCCACTAAACAGCTCCGTTTCTGCTTTACCGCTGCGCGGTTCGTCCTCCTCCTCCCACGGCGCAAGGCCTTCTGGTACACTGGCCTGCTGCGTGAGCAGAGCAGGCTGTCCATCAGTTAGGCTGACCTGCCTGCCTTATTTGGAACAAACAAACAAAAGCGTGAGCAAGCAGGCTGTCCATCAGTTAGGCAGACCTGCCTGCCTGCCTTATTTGCAACAAACAAACAAACAAAAACAGAGCAGGCTGTCCATCAGTTAGGCAAACCTGCCTGCCTGCCTTATTTGGAAAAAAAAAAAAAAAAAAAAAAAAAAAAAAAAGAGCGGAAAAAATACAACCCAGAAAAAGGGGAGGGAGAGGCTGGCTGGCTCTCTCTCTCTCTCTCTCTCTCTCTCTTTTGACCTTTCTTGTGCACCGTTCCGGAGATACTGCAATACCGGGTCGATCGTGGAGTGGACGGAGCAAGCCCCGGTTCCATCTCCTGCTTCCAAAAATCAATTTAATATAGACGGGTCCCCTATGGGGACGTATCAGATATTAAACTGATAAGAACAGATACTACACTTGATCTGAGCCAAGAGGCCGAGAAGCGATGCCCACAATGGTTTTGACCAAACGCCTGGCGGCCCGCCGCCCGCCGGAGCTGCCGGGTACTCGCTTCTTGGACTGAGGGGAAAATGGGAAAAGAAAAAAAAAAAAAAAAAAAAAGGTGCCAGGCTCTAATTATTAACACGGCCGCCGCTGCTGTGCTCGTTCTGCTTTTAAACCCATGTCGAGCCCCACCCCGAGGGGCAGGGCTAGCCAAAAATTGCATTGAACTCATAAATGCTCCTCTCCACGGAAATCTTTAGTAAAATACTCTTTTATTGAGATTTTACATTTTTTACATTTACACCCATTCGTTTTTCATTCATTTTACATTTCTTTTAAAGATGACATTCATGCATACAGACATACATTTTGTTTTAAAAGCATTTAAAATACATTTAAAAACACCAAGACAATTGTGCTTTGTACATGGTTAAAACAGACACAGATTAAAATCAACATGAAAAAACCTGTGCTGTTTTAAAAGTGACTGGAAAAAAAGAACCATCTATAAAAAACCAGTGCTTGTGAGGGCCGGGGAGTGCTCTCTAAAAAGGTTCAAAAGTGAACATAAAACAGAACAATAAAACTATAGAACTAAAACAGGGACAGGGGAAAAGGGACAGTGTGTAAAACAGTGAGTTAAAATTCTAAAATTTTAAAACACTTAAAATGTAACTTTTAATAGTTAACATTAAAAATCTTTTAGATACATAAAACAAAACAAAACAAAATCAAATAAAACATTCAAAATAAATCAAATAAAAGTCCATAAAACTGAAACAAAAGACTACATAAAACCAGGGCACCGTTCAAAAAAACGGTCATGCCAGCTAAAAAGGGCGGAATGCTGGCATGACAAAATAAATAAAAGGCTTAGCGGTGCCCGTAGTCCCTCCTCTAAGGAGCTAGCGGTTCCAGTTTTTTTCCTTTATTCCATCTTCACGTCCTGAAGTCCGGCGATCCTCCACTCCCGCGCAGGCCTTGTCCTTCCGAGGGTCGGATGTCCAGAATTACAAAGTCCTTGATAAGAGTTTGTGCCCTTCTGGTCGTGGTGATAGTGTCTAGCTCCTGCTTGTGATAGACACAGACGTTACGGCCCTCCCACAGGATCTGCTTGACCACATTGATGACACGCCAAACGCACTTAGCTGTGCTGGTAGCGATTCCTCCGCAGGCCCATAGAGCACAGTCTCAGCGGTCATCTTGGCCGTGTCAGCAAACCTGTTTAGGAAGACAGAGACAGAGAGCCAGACACTGCCAGCCACATCACACTCCCAGAAGATATGGGCTGGTGTTTCTCTCTTCTTGGCACTTTGCATAGGGGCATGTTTCTACTTGGGCTAGTCCCTCCTGAACATGAACGCTCGAGTGGGGGAGTGAACTGTGGATGGTGTTCCATGCTATATCCTTCTGGACATTACTGAGGCAGCTGTGAGACACATTCTCCCAGATTTTTTGGCTTTGGGTGAGGGAGAAAGTAGCTACTTTTTTTATTTCCTGGGAACCGGCAAGATATTTAGTTACAGCCTTGTATTCCCAGGAGGCCAATTTTGCTTTATCTAAGCCCAATTTATATATAGTGTCCCTTAAGGTTCTATAATACAATGGGGGGTCCCAGGAGTACGGCACGGTGTTGTCAATAGTGCAGAGGCCCAAGGCCCTGAGACAGGTGGCAAAATAGAAACGATTCATGTAACATACCTTCCTGTCCAGGGCCTGGATGTTCTTGATAGTTTCGTGAGCCCCTGCACTCGGGTGAGCTGCACAACGTCCGGGACCCCTTACCTCCCTTCTTGTCGGCTTTACTCAAGGTGGCTCGTTTTACCCTCTCCATCTTGCTGCCCCAGATAAAGCGGTGGATAATGCGGTCCACCACTTTTTTTGGTGGTCCTGTCTGGGGGAAAGATTTTTCCTACATAAGAGAGGATGGGGAACAGTATAGACTTGGTTATTAATACTCTACCCGTCATTGTTAAGGATCTTGTGCTCCATCCGCCAATCTTTTACGGACCTGGTTAATGGCCGCCGTCCAGCTCTGGGCCCCGAGCTATTGTTCTCGAAAATGAGGCCCAGAATCTTGATTTTGTCCTTTTGACAGGGTACATGTCCGACAGTTCCCTATCTACCTGCCAATTTTTTAGACACGTAGACTTCGCTCTTGGACTTATTAATCACTGCCCGGTCGCCGTGCAGTACTTCTCAAGGATATTACTAATCCGAGGTACCGACGATGTGTTGGTGCAAATGAGTGACACATCGTCCATATATGCTGTTGTTTTGACCTGGACCCCGTTGGATCCAGGTAGCTGGAAACCAGTTATATTGGTATCCCTACGAATTGCCTGCAGGAGGGGTTCAATGCACACGACATATAGCAGTGGGGATAGTGGGCAACCCTGTCTGACCCCTGACTGGATAGATATTTTACCAGTCAGGTGTCTGTTCACCAAGACTCGGGTACTAATGTTTGTATAGATGGTTTTAACCCCTCCCTAAGTCCAGGAGCGAATTTCATCTGGTCCATCACTTTGTACATATATTCATGGCTTACCCTATCGAACGCCTTCTCCTGGTCAAGGTTGAACAGGCAGAGGGGATGGTTCCGTTCTCTAGAATAAGCCAGAATGTCCCTTGTTAACATTAAAATATCGGTGATGGACCTCCTGGGACACCACAAGCCTGGTCGGGGCCAATGACCAAAGGGAGGTGTACTTGTAGCCGGAGCATCAGAGCTTTGGCTAGTATCTTGTAATCCACGCAAAGGAGGCTGATTGGGCGCCAATTCCGTAGATCTTTAACTTCCCTTTCTTATGAAGGAGAGTAATTACACTCTCCCCATAGAAAGGCCCAACCGCTTCTCCCTGTAGACCGCTCTGTAGACCTCCGCTAAATGGACTTTTAGCGTGTCCCAAAAAAAGATGGTAATACTCACCTGGGATGCCATCTGGACCTGGCGTCTTACCGGTGTTCATGGTCTTAACCGCCTGGGTGAGCTCCTCCAGCGTGAGTTCTGGGTCCTTTCCTCCTCCTCCTCCTCGTCCGCACTGAGTCAGGCTCCAACTGGCTCAGGAACCACTCTATCAGGGTGTCATCTGTAGCTTTGATGTTATATAGGTCCCTATAGAAGTTCTCTACCACTTTTTCACTCCCTCACTATCCTCTACTATCCTCCCCCTGCTGTCGAGCATGGAGGACATCAAGTGCCGCTTCTCCCTCGTTTTCTGGAAGAAGCGGGTACACTTTTCGTCTTCCTCCATTTTTTGCACTTTTGCATTGTGCATGACCTTTCGTTGTTCCTCCCTACAAAGCACTGAAAGATCTAGCTTGGTCTGGGCTATCTGGTAAACACAGGGGACCCCCCCGAAGCTGAAGCAGGCTCAGACGCTGGAGGGCAGCATTCAGGTGTTTATATTTGGCCCTCCTTTCTTTTGCTTTCCTCTTGCCTGCTGCTATGAAATAACCCTTAGTTCTCATTTTGACCATCTCCCACCACTCTATAGGGGAGTTGAATAGGTCACGCAAAGTGGTCCACTCAACAAGCCTGCTCTTATAGGCTGCAGCTATGGAGGGGTCGTCGAGTAAGGAGGTGTTTAATTTCCAGACCCCTGACCCCATCTGGGAGGTCTGAGGGACCTGCAATGTTACCTGCAGGAGCCTATGGTCAGAGAAGAAGACGGCCTGGGTGTCTACTGCCGTCTTTGTAAGGGAGCTGGTATGCAGGACGAGATCTATACGGGAGAAGGAGGTCCCAGATGAGCTCACCCAGGTAAAGGGAGGCACCAGGTCCTTACCTGCATCACACAGGGAGAAATCAGATATTACGGAGGACAAAACTCTACTAGAGCGGTCGTTGCGTGGCCTGCTCCGGTCTACGTCCCTTAGAGCACAATTGAAGTCACCTGACACGATGACGGGTACGTTCCCCAGCAGGAGTGGACGCAGCTGTGGAAAAAATTGAACTCTTTCGTTTTGGTTAGTGGGTGCGTAGACATTGACCAGTCTGAGGGGAGTGTTGTTGTATGTCACATCCACGCTCAGAATTCTACCAGGTTCTACCTCCCTGCTGCTGCGGGAGGTAATAAATGGGTTTTTAAACAGGATACCTACTCCGTCGGCTCTGGCTATGTTGGAGCCCGACCAGAAGGAGTCCCCAGGGTCCAACTCTCCTTCAGGTCCCTATAATCAGGGCTCGATTTAAATACCACACTCCTGCAGAAAGATGATATCTGCTTTCAAGTTAGCTAGGTAGTTTAGTACATCAAATCTTTTTTGTGTCTCCCTGATGCTCCTGACATTAACAGACACACATATCAGGGCCATCAGGGTAGCTAACAAGAAAAGGAGTCGCCAAGGCCCACCCCATAGCGACTATGATTGGGAGGTCGGGACACTCTTCCTACTCTTAGCTCTCACGCTTGCTTCGAGGGGGCTTGGGCTTATTTGCAACTCCCATCACCCCTGAGAAGGTACTCACTGCTGCCTCGTCCAAGAAGGCACCGTCTTTGTATGCACAGTACGTGGAGTTGTTTGGGCTATTCAACTCCCCACAAGGTAAGTCTGGTGGAACTTGCTCAGGGCCCCTCGGAACGTGTGGGTCAGCTTTGTCCTGGGGGGGAGTTATGACAGACAGCCTTCTTTGGCTGTTACCGTCTGTTGAATTGGAGCTGTTAGCAGACTTCTGGCTTACCGCGTCCAGGGGGTATTCCCATGTCCTCCAGTGCTGTATCTAGGAGGACCTCTAGGGGCCCCTGGTTTTGCCCATACAAGGGAGGGGTCAAGGATGCTTTTGAAGGGAGGCCCTTCGCTTGAAGAGGGTCATTGCTACCGAGGTACTGCTGGTCAGGGAAGGTGTTGACCCCGACCTCTCCCTCGGTGCATTAGTGAACACCTCTTCTGCGAGGTGTGCTAGGGTTTGTGTTAATGACTGGGAAGGCTGGCTGGGGATGCCCTGGCTGGCTGCTACCTGCCCACTAGGCGGCAGTGTAGCCGTCCCACTCGCCTCCGTCTCTGCCTGCGAGGGCAAGACTGGGGACTTTGTGTGGACATTAGCTGGTTTTGGATCTATGGGGGCCACCTGCAACTTGCTGTCTTTGATCTTGATCTTCTTTCTTTTCCCACCCTCGTCTCTACCCTTTCTTTTCCCCACCCTCGGCTGGTTCTTCACTCCCTTCCCCTCCTTCTCTCTCTCACTTTCACTGTCGCTTTCGCTTTCCTCCCCACGGACTCAATCCTTATGGCGTCATAACGAGAGCCGAGGGGGAGTGCTGGCGCTGAGAGGGCCCTACTCAGGGGGGGGGCCGCTGCTGGGTCCGGGCCCTCCCTGCCTCGTGTTCTGTATCAGAGGAGCTACTGGAGGAGCTAGTGGAGTAGCTGTTGTACTCTCTCTGGGCTGGGGGAGGGGTCCTCGTAAAAACAGGACATGTCTCGGGGGGGGGGGGGTGAGGGGGTGCTGGTGATGATGGTGGTGCTGGAGTCTGGGTTTTGGATGCTGTTGGTGGTGATGTGGACTGATCTTTGTTACTTGCTCCCTCTTCCTGCTCAGGCCTAGGCTTGTTGGTATTTGCCTTGCTGGCTCTGGCCATGTTGGCATAGGAAGAGGGGCAGTCCTTAAACAGGTGCCCCTTCTTTCCACACAAATTGCACTGCCTCTCTTCTCTGCAGTGGCTGGTCTGGTGACTACAGTGGGCGGCCGCCAGGTGTCCTAATTCCCCACATTTCCTGCAGAGTTTTGGCATCCCATTATAGAATACCAGCCCTCTGTTGGGCCCTAACACTATGGAGTTTGGAATGGCGGACGCCCAATGCCCGATGGATCAACATTGTCAGCCAATGGCTCCTGTCCAAACCCCATCTTCGTCATGTAATTTTCCTCCCTTCTGATGACAAGCCATGTTGTAATGTCATAGTCGCTAACAGCCTCATTGAAAAATTGGACAGTAACAACTTTCATTTCTCTGTCTGTCAGTGCATCCACACAAAATTCTTTGTATGGAGCGAGATATTTATTCTCCCCCCAAAAGGACCACATTTCTTGTAATTTTTGGGGGTTCCTAAAACTGACCTCAAACACTTCCTTAAGCCCTGGCAATTTCACCAAACAATTCAAGTCAGAAGGGAAAAACCCATACCCCTCTGAAGAATGGTCCGCTGAACTCCAGTCTCGCCAGTCCTGGTTCCGTTTCCTCTTGTTGGGTCCTTGTGAAGCGCACCGCATTGTGCCTCCTGGTCTCCTGGGTTGGCCGGAACGCCATCCTTCAGCTGGCTCCTCCGATTGGGGTGGGAGAAGCCTCTGGACGTCCGGGTTGTCTCTCTCTGCAGAAAAGAGACAACGTAAGCAGCAAATCTGGGCAGTTGAAGGAACTATTACTTTAGTCCCTGAGGAGATGGTCGCCTCGCAAGAGGGACCCCCTCCCCAGGTGAACGGTGTCCTTCCCTGGCGGAGTAGGGGGCACTGCTTGGCACCGAGACCACGTAGGAAGAATCGTGGCTGTGACGCCTCCTCGGGTCCGGGCCGCCTCTGCTCCTCCCAGATGGCGCCCTCTGCTGGGCGCCGCTGCTGCTCTCGGTCTGGATCTCGATCACAATCAAGGGCTGGGGATGAGGTCGTCTAGGTCATCAAAGGGTCCTCAAAGGTCGTCTGGATGGTAGGTCCTCCTTCTCTCGAACTCCAGGAACGCCTGGAAAAGCCGGAACCTGAAAAGAAAAAAAACTGGAACCGCCTGAAAAAAAAAAACTGCTCTCAACAGTCAACAAAATCTTGAAAGACCCTCGGCCTGGATTGGACAAGCCAAAACCAGACTGAGCATTAGTCTTCCAAAAAATTGCCGAGCTGAAGAAAAGCCAGTCAAAAAAAAAAAATGTTCCTCTTCCCACCCGAACAAACCTCTCACAGACCCTCGGAGGGAGCGGGCAATGCCACTACCCTCTAAGCCTTAGTCCTTAGAAA